>CAUYRT010046907.1:0-19344 GCA_963574885.1 Lepilemur ruficaudatus
CCTCAATTTACACAACAAATCTATGTCCAGGCAGCTTATCTCTGATAACAGTTCCTTATGTTGAAACATTCCAAGCCTCTAGACAAAGCTTAATGTCTTTAACCAATTACAAGTCAAAGAATTTTGAAACCCACCTATAACCTGTAAGCCCCGGCCCCCTTCAGGATGGCCCACTTTTTTTGGCCAAACCAATGTATGCCTCCCATGTATTGATTTATGACTTTCCCTGTAACCCCTGTCTCTCTGAAATGTATAAAACCAAACTGTAACCCAACCACAGTGAGCCTACTTGCTCAATGCTTCTTGGGAGTGGCTCTGGGTCATGGTCCTCAAATTTGGCTCAGAGTAAATCTCTTTAACATTATTTTAGAGAGTTTGGCTTTTTTTTCCATTGACAGTTGTCATGTCTCCTTGGTTTCTTCCAATCTGTGAGAGTTCCTCAGTTTTTCCTTGACTTTCAGTTCCTTGTCTTCCATGACTTTGGCACTTTTGAAGCATGCTAGCAGGGGACACATGATGTTGGTATGTTCACTTCGAGACATCAGTGTCATGTGCCTCTTGATATTATTCATGGAGAAAGGCACAACATGCTCAGCCATGCTCCTTTCCTTTTTATTGGCTGGATGTTGTTGTTTAGAATGACCTGGGAATTTATCTGTGGGAGATGGAAAAACATCCTTCAGACTAGAGCCCTGAATTATTGTGTAGGGCAGAATCCCTTCCAGCTCCACTCACTAACCTACAGTTGTCTTGGTTCTCTTCAATAAAAGAGAAAAACTTTTATTGTATCAGGGCCATGGTACATTTGCTTCCTTTCATTAGAGTTATTGGCCTACACTGTTATATTACCTAGGATTAGATTCCATGCCCTAACAGAAAAAATACTTCAGGCAAAACTTTTCTGTGATTTTCTTTTCCTTTATTAGTAGTTGCTAACTCCATTCCTGTAGCACAGATCTTCCACCAATATTTCTATCCATTTCCTTCCAAATTCAAGTACTTTGAAATATTTTAAGCTTAATATCCCACTATCTTTAATTGTACTGTATTTTAAGTCCCCTTAGCTTTTAAGAACCCCAAAACTAGTCTTTATTTTTTAGTGTTTAATCAGATTTATCCACATGTTCACTTCTTTTTTTTTAAACAGACATTGCTTCTTACATCCCACATACTTCAGCAGTTATTTTAAGGAAGGTCTGCAAGCAGTAAATTCTTTTTCTTAAAAATGTTCTTATTTCATAATAAATCTTAAATGATAATTTTACTCTTTGAAGATATTTGTTTTCTGGCACCAAATTTATAAAAGTGAAAATAGATTAAATCCACCTGAAAAAAATTAGATTCTCAGATTGGATTAAAAAACTTAAGTTTAGGGGTGGCGCGTGTTGGCTCAAGCCTGTAAACCTAGCACTTTGGGAGGTCAAGGTGAAAGGGTCACTCGAGGCCAGGAGATTAAGACCAGCCTGAACAAGAGTGAGACCCTCTGTCTACAAAAAAATAAAAAAATCAGCTGGGCATGGTGGCACACCTTGCCAATCCCAGCCACTCAGGGGGCTGAGGCAGGAGGATCTCTTGAGCCCAGGAGTTTGAGGTTGCAGTGAGCTGTGATGACACACTGCACTCTAGCCCAGGAGACAGAGCAAGGCCTTGTCTCAAAAACAAACAGACAAACAAAAAACAAAAACCAAAAAACAACAAAAAAACCCCATAAAAACAACAACAAAAACATAAAACCAAAAAACAAACAAAAAATAAGAAAACTAAGTTTAGGGTATATGCTTTTTCCAAGAATCAAACCTAAAATACAGTAATCTTGAAAGATTGAAAGTACAGCAGGTCCTCAGATAAAAATCTTTTCATTCTACAACATTTTGTTTGTTATAATGTTGACAAGGGAAAAAAAAAAATCAATTCCTGGCCAGGGACACTGTGTGGAATTTGTACCATTTTCTGTAATGTCTGTGTGGACTTTCTCTACATACTCCAGTTTCCTCTCACATCCCAAAGATGTGCATGTTAGGTTAATGAGGGCATCTCAACGGTCCCCATCTAAGAAAGAGAGAGAGAGAGAGAGAGAGAGAGAGAGAGAGAGAGAGAGAGAGAGAGAGAGAGAGAGAGACAATGTACGTGTATGTGTGTCTGTGTGAGAGAGAGAGGGAGAAAGAGAGAGAGACTCTGCTATGGGATGGCAGCCTGTCCAGGCTGATTCCTGCCTTGAACTCTGAGCTGCCATATGAGGCTTCCACTACTCACAACCCTGAACTGGAGTAAGTGGGTTGTAAAATGAATAAGTACAAATTATTTTACAATATACATTTATAAAGTATAAGATACAAATGCAGAATAATAAACAATGTGATAGGAAAGTACTCTGTGATTCTACCACATTTGTTCCCGTTTGTTTCTGAACTAAGTGGTGAGAGGAAGAACCCCAATATAGTGAGACCCTGTCTCTAAAAACAATGACAACAACAACAAAATCTTACTTGATCATGGTGTTAATTTTTCTGATGTGCTGTTGGATTTGGTTTGCTAGTATTTTGTTGAGGATTTTTGCATCTATGTCCATTAGGGATATTACCCTGTAGTTGTCTTTTTTTGTTGTGTCCCTGTCTAGAATTGATAAATAAATTTAGTAAAGTCTCAGGTTACAAAATTAATGTATATAAATCAGTAGCATTTCTATATACTAATAACAGTGAGTCAAATCAAGAACTCAATACCATTTACAACAGCTTAAAAGAAAATAAAATACCTAGACATATACTTAACCAAGGAGGTGAAAGATCTCTACAAGGAGAACTATATAATACTGATGAAAGAAATCAGAGATGACATAAACAAATGGAAAAACACCTCATGCTCATGGACCGCAAGAATCAACATTGTTAAAATGCCCATACTGTCCAAAGTGATTTACCCATTCAACCCAATTATCTTCAAAGTCCAATACAATTTTTCAGAGATCTAGAAAAAAAATAATCCTAAACTTCATATGGAACCAAAAAAAAAAAAACTCAAATAGCTAAAGTAATCATAAACAAAAGGAACGAATCTCAAGGCATCACATTATCTGACTTGAAATTATAGTACAAGTCTACAGTAAACAAAATAGCATGGTACTGGCATGAAGGTAGAGACATAGTCCAATGGAATAGAATAGAGAACCCACAAATAAAACCATCATATAGTTATGACCAAGTGATTTTCAACAAGGCAGACAAAAACATACGGGGGAAAGGATGCCATATTCAATAAGTGATCCTGGGAAAACTGGATAGCCAGAGGTAGGAGAGTGAAACTGGATCCCTATCTCTTGTCATATACAAAAATAACTCAAGATGGATTAAAGACTCAAATGAAACCATAAAAATTCCAGAAGCAAATGTAGATGAGATTGAGTGCATTCAGGGTGGTATGGCAATAGACATAGAAGAAAAATCTCTTCTAGACACTGGCCTAGGCAAAGAATTTATGACTAAGACATCAACGAAAATGTAGCAACAACAAATGTAAATAAATGAGACTTAATTAAACTAAAAAGTTTCTGCACAGCAAAAGAAATAATCAATAGAATAAACAGACATTCTATAGCATGGCAGAAAATATTCATAAATCTGGCAAAGGGTTAATATCCAGAATCTACAAAAAATTCAAATAAATCAGCAAGAAAAAATAAATAAATAACCCTATCCAAAAGTGGGCAAAAGACATGAATAGATTTTTGTTCAAAGGAAGATATACAAATGGTCAAGAAACATATTAAAATATGCTTATCATTAACCATGAGGGAAATGCAAATTGAAACCACAGTGAGATGCCACCTTATTATTAAAAAGTCAAAAATCAGTAGACGTTGGCACAGATGTGGTGAAAAAGGAATGCTTATGCACTGTTGGTGGGACTGCAAATTGGTACAACCACTATGGAAAGCAGTATGGAGATTTCTCAAAGAACTAAAAGTAGATCTACCATTCCATCCAGCAATCCCATTACTGTGTTCACAAAGGAGAAGTCATTTTATAAAAAGTTCACCTGCTCTCAAGTGTTTATCTCAGCACATCTCACAATTGTAAAGACAAGGAACCAAACTACATGTTCATCAACTGATGAGTAGATAAAGAAAATGTGGGGGAGTGTGTGTGTATGTGTATACACACACACACATATGCAGCATGGAGTACTACTCAACCATAAAAGGAATGAAATAATATCTTTTGCTGCAACTTGGATGGAACTGGAGACCATTATCCTAAGTGAATTATCTCAGGAATGGAAAATCAAATACCACATGTTCTCAACTTATAAGTGGGAGCTAAATGAGGGATATATATGGTCATAAAGTGGTGTAATGGACTTTGAAAACTAAGAAAGGGTAGGTGGGTGAGGGATAAAAATCTACCTATTGGCTATAAAGTACACTATTCTTGTGACAGATACACTGAAAGCCTTGACTTCATCATCATATAGTTCATCTATGTAACAAAAATACCTGTACTCCTAAATTTTTTGAAATAAAAAAAATGCTAGGGGTATTACGTTTAATACCTTGATACTGACCAAAATCAGACATGTTTGTCCAATGGTCACATTTTATATACACTGTGTGAAGTATGACTAAGAATAGAGTCCCACAGTATAGAGGATTTTACATTGGTACCTACATTTATGTAAAATTATGTTATCATATATTGCAATTTACATGTGCGTGGTTAAATAGATCATATGACTACATTAAGTCCTTAGTATCATTGATGGCTTCTTGGAAACTGTGCTTTAAGGAAAATGATGTATAATAAAACCAACTTTACCATAGGCTAATTGACATAAATACAAGTTACTACAACATATTTGTAGCCACAAAAACATCAAACTTCTAAATAAAACCAAAGCACTTCTAATATTAAAAATTGAAATAAATGTGAGTTATACATACATTTAATAAAGAATGATAAATCAAATATGATGATTGTTTACCAGCTTATTCCAGTTAGGATTGAGTTGGTTAAAGCCCATCTTGGCAGATCAGGGCTCAAGGTGGGAACCGCCCCTGGACAGGCCACCGTTCTATCGCAGGTTGTACTCACACACACCCCCACACTTGCTCTGACTGGAACCATTTAGTCATGCCAATGAAACTAATGTGTACATCTTTGGTATATAGAAAGACACTGGAATACCCAGAGAAAATCCACACAGACATGGGGAGAACATACAAATTTCATATGTGCAGTGGTCCCAGCTAGGAATCTTTTTTCCTCAGCATTATAACAAAATGACATTGAATAAGGTATTATTTGAGGACCTATTGTATATTTCCTATATTATCTGAAATGCTATGTAATTAGAGGAGGTATTACCATGAACACACTTTATACAATAAGGGGTTTATACTTTAACCCTGGAAAAAGTATATTATTAATAGCTTGGGTTCAGAGACTGAGGTGAAGGCTTATGTGCTACTTTCTCATCTAGTAATGTAATCCTTGGGCCTAGGAGTAAAGAAAAAGGGGAATATGGCAGGAAATTAGAGAGAACCAATACAAAGTTGCATCACCAAGTATGGGACCATTAGTATCAAATGTGAAGGCTCAGTCTAATGTGACCATCTTCAAAGAGGCTGTATAAATGACTTCATCTTCCTAGGAAACTCCCTGGGGGAGAATTCCTTCTGGTCCTCTTCTGTTGGTCAAAGTTGTGATGATTAATTTTATGTGTCAACTCATTGGACTATTGGATGACCTGATGTCTGGTAAAACATTATTTCAGGTGTATCTGTGAGGGTATTTCCAGAAGAGATTAGCATTTGAATCATAGATCCAGTACAGCAGATTACTTTCCCCAGTGTGGGTGGGCATCGTTCAATCTGTTGAGTGCCTGACTATAATGAAAAGGGAGAGGAAGTTGGATTTGCTCTCTGCCTGACTGCTTGAGCTAGAACATCAATCCTATCCTGCCCTGAATGCTCCTGGTCCTCAGGTCTTCAGACCTGGACTAGATTTTATACTATTAGCTAGCTCTCCAGTTCTTAGGTCTTTGAACTACATCACTGGCTATACTATATAGAAAAAACAAATTCAAGTGTTTTTCCTGCTCTCTACTCACACACTCAATATAACACTTCCGATACCAGATGTGTGGGGGTATTTACCTATACAACAAGCAAGCAGTTCTCTAGCAGATACAAGCTGGGTGTCCTCTAATTCAATTCCATTCTGACACTAACTACCTGGAGGTAGCATCACATTCCACAGGTTGAGGGCTCATTCCCACGAGACTGTGCCCCACTTCAGATTCCAATTGCAAGCCCTCCGTTGTGGCTTGTGCTTCTGACTGACCAGCTGTATGTCAGGGTTCTCATGATCCCCTTCTATTAATTTGCTAGAGTGGCTCACAGAACTCAGGGAAACACTTTACTTAGGTTTACCCATTTATTATAAAAGATATTACAAAGAATGCAAATGGCAAGCTAGATGGAGAAGATACATAGGGTGAGGTATGGGAGAAGGGGCATGGAGCTTTCATGCTTTCACTGGATGTGCCACTCTCCAAGAACTTTCACATGTTCGGCTATCTGGAAGCTCTTCCTAACTCCGTCCTTTTGGGTTTTTATGCAGGAATCATTGCACAGGAATGATTAATTACACCATTGGCCATTGTTGATCAACTCAACCTTTAGTCCCTCTCCTCTCCCCGAGGTTCCAGGGTGGGGCTGAAAATCCCAACCCTCTAAACATGACTAGTCTTTCTGGAAACCAGCTCCCATCTTGAAGCTATCTAGGATTCTCCAGCTACCAGACATCTCATTAGCATATAAAAGATACTCTTATCACTCCTGAGACCCTGAGGGTTTTCCTGCATGCCAGGAAACAAGGAGGAAAACCAGATATATATTTCACTATTTCACACTGGCCTTCCTGGGTTTGTAGCTCATAGATGACAGATCATGGAACATCTCAGCCTCCGTAATCTCATGAGCTAATTTCTCATAAAAAATATCTTTATAGTCTCTCTCTCTGTCTCTGTCTCTCTCTTGGTTCTATTTCTCTGGAGAACCCTAACTAATACAAAGTTTTACCCCATGGAGCTTTAATTCTTCCACATTTCTGGCTTGTGCCTGTGTAACTGCCAAGTAGTCCTGTGGCATCCTATGCTTGCTGTTAGGTTGTATTTGTGTGAAGTTGGTTGACATCCACAGAGTATGTTACTACAATGGCTGCTTGACTAAGTGCACAAAGGCCCCAGAGGCTGGTGAGGCCATGATGAGTAAGTCATTTCCATTACAAACAAACAAACAAACAAACAAACAAACAAATAAAACCTATCAATTGTTCCAAGTATATATTTTATCAAGCAACTTTTTAAAAAGAAAAAAACAAACCTTATGTTTAAAGATAAAAACCAGTATTTTAGCAATTAGTGAGAAGGTATCTTGTTTTAAAAGAAATTTGTGTTATGGGGAGGGCATTTTGAATACAAAACTTCGAATTTTTTTTTACATATTTAGATGATATAGCTAAAAATGTTTAAGTAGAGCTCCTATAAACTCTCCTTATCTGCATACTTAAGAGTTTTCTAATATATTCTAAATCTTTTACATAAAGAATTTAGTAAGTTTTAAATTCATCTGTTACATAAGAATGTTATACCTTTGATTAGTTTATAGGAAAGCTGAAGGACATTAGGGTAAATTGAGATTTAGTAGACGAAAGTTATTAAAACCTTTGTATACTTGGTAAATAGGATTGAAAAATGAATATCAGAATTTTGTAGACACAGACAAAGATATACTTCATTTGGACACAAATATTTCTGTGAGATATCTTTTTCAGTTAAGAATGTCATTAAAATCATGTGCTAATATAAAGTGAACTTAGTATCAGACCTTCACATCACTTGATGATAAAGTTTAAATCAGAGTTTTAGAAAATAAAGTATTTCCCATTGTAAAATGAAGAATAATTTTCTAGTGAGAGCAAAAAAGTTTATAATTAAAAAGTAATAAAATGAAATAGGTTTAAAGATAATTTTATGTATATATTCCATAATATAAAACTTTAAATATAAAATATAAAAATATAAAATATAAAAAATATAAAAACTTTTAAAAGTTTTTTTATAACAGGTATATCTTTAGAGTAGTATATTTGTGATTCATAAATAAATTTTATGCTCAAAATCCTTGATTGATGAGTATGTAATTTAAAAAATGAAGATACTTATTTTAGAGTTAATAATAGTTATATATTTTCCTTTTTAGAGACATTCTATATTGTCTTTAGGACAATACCCTTATATTCTTAGCTGAACAGGTACTCTGTGTGTTCCTGTTCAGTTTTACTAGCTATGAATTCTACTTGGTGGTTAATTCCTACCCACCTTCCTAATCATTTCTCCTCATTCACTTATGACTTTACTGACTCACTGCCTTCCTGTACATCTGAATTCCTGTCATTGTTCTTAGTGATTCCAAGAACCATGTAGATGAAATACCCTAAACTTTAGACTCTCCATTCCTTCACCTCTTGTCTTTCACACTCTTCCTCAGCTCCACCTTTGCCACCTATTCACATGCGCCCTAGAACTCACTACCGCTAATGAAACCACCTCCTAAGTCTTTTAAGTATCCTACTTTATGACTGTTACCTCCTGTTCTTCTATTCACTTACCCCAGTGCTCTGTTGCTGCAGTTCTTTAACCCCATTGTAACCTCCAAACTACTGACCTTTCTCTTTGTCTGAACTTCAGCAGCTGAACATTGGTGGAAAAAACTAGGCTGACTGATAACACTTGAAATTTATGACAAAAACTTCAACTAGCCATTCAATACTGCCTAGCACCCTTGTGTGTTTTCCTAGTAAATTTGCTTTATACTCTCTCAGATGACTTACTCTTCCAAACCTTCTCTTCACCCTTCACACCCCTTCCCTGGGCTTAACTGAGAAAATAGAAGGCATCAAAGGTAAACTCCCTCATCTTCTCACACTAATACTAACCAAACAGAACCTATGTCCTGTTTGTTACAGGAAAGGAAATATCCCTGCCCCTATCAAATGCAAATCCTTTTACTTTTCTCTGGATTTTATCCTCTGGTTTTCTCACGGATGAGGGATTCCCTCTCCTCTATCCAGCAACATCACTTTCGCCCTTTCTACTGGTCATCCCTATCAAAGTATCTAATGTGTTCCATATTAAAAAAGAGGCCGGGTGCGGGTGGCTCACGCCTGTAATCCTAGCACTCTGGGAGGCCGAGGCGGGCGGATCGCTCAAGGTCAGGAGTTCAAAACCAGCCTGAGCAATAGTGAGACCCCATCTCTACTAAAAATAGAAACAAATTAATTGGCCAACTAAAAAATATATATAAAAAAAATTAGCCGGGGATGGTGGCACATGCCTGTAGTCCCAGCTACATGGGAGGCTGAGGCAGTAGGATCGCTTGAGCCCAGGAGTTTGAGGTTGCTGTGAGCTAGGCTGACACCACGGCACTCACTCTAGCCCGGGCAGCAGAGTGAGAGTCTGTCTCAAAAAAAAAAAAAAAATATTGTTCAAGGATAAAACATATGTACTGTGCATAAATCCTACCAAAACCTTATCTTTATGAAATACAGTGATTGCTAAATGAATAATTTTTTTCAATCCGAGTTATTTTATTCATATTATCAAAGCAAATATTCAGGCACTTGTCAGTGAATGGGAGAGTTGGATATAATAATGGTATTTATTTAATAAATCCTTCTTTTTAAAAATGTTTTTAAATAAATTTTATTACATATATTTAAGGGTATACAGCTTGATTTTATAAGGTCCCTATATGTAGTAAAATAATTGCTATGGTGAAACAAATATCTCACAGAGGTCCCCATGCATCATCTTACATAGGTACACATTTTTCCCTGCTGTGACAAGAGCAGCCATAATCTACTCATTTCGCAAAAACACTGAATATAATACACTGTTTTTAATTACAGTCTTCATGTTCTTGATCCTTGTTTATTTTCAAATATTTCCCAAAACCAATTAGATTGGAATATATTTCTTCCTAGAAAACAATATGTTTGCTGTTATGATTTATTCTCAAGGAGATCTTTATGGTCAAACTTTTTCTATTTCTATTATCAGTTTATTTCTTTTCTTTTTCTATATTCTTTAGTTGGTTACTATATTAATTTTTTAGGTCTGCCGCAACAAGATGCCACAGACTTGGTGACTTAAACAACAGAAATTTATTTTCTCACAGTTCTAGAGGCTACCAGATATCGGCAGGGTTGGTTTCTGTTGAGGCCCCTCTTCTTGGCTTGTCGATGACCGGCGGCTTGCTGTGTCCTCATGTGGTCCCCACGCAGTCTTTGTGGTGTCTATTTCCTAATCTCCTCTTCTTATAAGACGAGAAAATATTTGTCCTCCTGATAAGGACACCAGGAATATTGGATTAGGGCCCACCTGAATGATCTCCCTTTACCTTAATTACCTCTTTAAAGGCCCTCTCTCCAAATACAGTCACATTCTGAGGTCCTGGGGGTTAGGACTTCAACATACGAGTTTTGGGTGGACACAGTTAGTGCATAACAGTTACGTTAAATGACTTTTATTTATTTGGATATTTCCAGGGTTCAACTTCACTGGCATTTGTTGTCTGGGGAGCGTCTGCCGAGTGCTTCGTTACAACAATCGTGCCAACGTTGAAAAGCAGCTGTAGTTATCTCAGATTTATGCATCACATTCCTAGCACACTTATCCCATTTGAAGACTGGATTAGTGGAGTTCATAAAGACAGTCATGGTTTTAACCTAATCAAAACTTTGCCGGTAAAAGATCTAAGTATATTGGTTTAAGAGTACCAATGCTATATGTCTTTTCTGTGATTGCCTGGCCATTAATTTTAGCATTTATTTTCTGAGATGTTCAAAATGCTTTGCCATTATTTTTCAATCCTCATGTCATTTTGAGGATGTGATGATTATTTCTAAAATATAAAAACTTTCTGAAATAATGACTTTTCTTGGTAACTTAGTCTCATCATTATTAATATCATTTTATACTGTATTATGTGGTATCATCTTGAGCTTCTGTGATGTATACAGCTATTTGCCCTTACAATGACTTGTCCTAAACTGATACAATTGACCCTTGAACAACATGGGTTTTAATTGTGTGCACTACACTGGATTTTTTTTCAATAAATTTACTGGAAAATTGTTTGGAGGTTTTTTTTGTTTTGTTTTGTTTTGTTTTTATTTCCTTCCCCCTATTAAGACAGTCTTAATCACCTCCACATCACTCAGGATGTTGACAGTGATTTTTTTTTTTTTAACTGGGGGAAAACTACAAAGCATTTACAGTACAATGTTTACAGTCACAATTTGTAGTGAGCTGATTTCCCAAAATATATTACCACTCAAGTTGACTTATCTTGTTGTTTGGAGGTTTTTGACAATTTAAAAAAATTGCAGACGAACCTCATAGCTTAGAAATATCAAAAAATTATGAAAAAGGTGCATCATGGATGCATAAAATATAGGTAGATTCTCATCTATTGCATCATTTACTACCATAAACTATACATAAATATGTTGTAAAAGTTAAAATTCATCAAACCTTACACAAACATTTATAGACTGCTCGTAGCACCATTTGCAGTCAAGGGGAATTTAAGAAAATGTAAAGATGCAGTATTAAATCATAACTGCATAAAATTCACTATAGTACATACAGTAATACTGTAATAATTTTGCAGCCACCTCCCCTTGCTATTGCAGTGAGCTCAGATGTCTCCAGTATTCACTTAAAATGCTGTGTGATGCTAATCATCTCCATGTGAGCAGTTGTCTCTCCAGTAAATTGCATATCGTAGTAAAAAGTGCGCTATCACAGTTCTCAAGTAGTATTTTTTGTTGTGTTTAGTGCAATATCTTAAAGCTTGAATAATGCCATGGGACCCATACACAGTGCTGCTAGTGATGCTGGAAGTTCTCCGAAGAAGCAGAGAAAAGTCATGACACTAAAAGAAAAAGTTATTTTGCTTGATATGTACCATAGATTGAGGTCTGCCATCATGGTAGACTGCCATTTCAGACAGACGGTTCATATTGTAAACAGATGGCATAAATTTATGATATCCATAAATACAGTTCAGTACTGTAAATGTATTTTCTCTTCTTATTATTTGCTTAACAATATTTCCTTTTCTCTAACTTACTTTATTGTAAGAATATAGCACATAATACATACAACATACAAAATGTGTGTTAATCAACTGTTTATGTTACAGATAAGGTTTCTAGTCAATGGGAGGCTATCAGTGGTTACGTTTTAGGGAAGTCAAAAGTTATATGTGAATTTTTGTCTGGGCCGGGGTCGGTGCCACTGACTCCCGCATCGTTTAAGTGTCAACTATATATCTTACTGGTCCCATTTTGATGTAATAATTTTAATTGTGGCCTTCTCATAGTCTGTAATTCTTTTTAAAATATGAATTATTACTCTTTGTCAACTAACTTATTACTTACAATTTTCTTTGTAACTAAAAGAAAATAACCAAACTTGGAGAATTATTTACTATCTACATCACTAAGGTTCTTTTATAAAGTGTTTAAACTTTATTGCACTGATTTTATGGCAACTGTTTTAGGTACTAAAAGTATTTTTCACTTATTTCCAAATTATATTACCATGGGTTGAAGTGGTTGAAATTCCAGAAAATGAAGGGCAGGAATATTCGGGGAGAGAAATTTACTTTAATACATGGAGTTAAAAATGGACTTTTTACATTGATTGGTTTTCTGAAAAATCATGCTATTTAAATTAAAAACTTAGTGAATAATAGTGACTTATACATTTTCTTTGTTTAATCACTTGCAGATAAACTACAGGCCTCCATCTAATATGGGAATTGCTATTCCACTCACAGATAATTTTTATCATGCAGATCCTAGCAAACCCATACCAAGAAATCTATTTCACAAGTCAAAGGTAATTAATTTTTCTACAAATAAACTAGCATTTATTTGAATTCAAGAAGTCCTTCAGTAAAATCACATATGGACCTAGCTGTGGGGATTAAATGATAAAGTACAGCTAGTAGTAGTAGTAGTAGTAGTGCTATTATTCCTGTTCCTCCTCCTTCTGGTTTAGACCTCCTCCTTTTACATCTATTCCTGGATATGGTTTTGGAGTTAAGAAGTCTAAATGGACTCCTTCCCCTTGACTCTCTTTAGCTCCCATTTGGATTTCATAGGTGGGGTGGGAGCATCTTCTCTCAAATGAAATGAGCCCCAGACCCATCTCACGTCTTCAGCCCTGTGCAAGGAATGGTGTCCAAGAGGAAAGAAGACTATTTACTCTAGTGTAGGCACATTTAAACTCCTGCTAAGATTCTGCCTAGAAAATAACCAAACCCAGCAGCACCCTGCCTGTCCCGGGGTGGAATGAGTGAAGAAGAAAGAACAGAGAGGTGCCATTAGATTCAGAGGAAAAGTACAGCATGGAGTAGCTTCTCTAGGAACCCTCAAAGATGCCTGTGTAATCTCTCTCCAGACAAATGCCCCTACCTGCCCCTACTTATACAAATAGACAGTCATATCTACTCAGACATACATGTACACACACAAACACATAAAATTGGAGAGTTTGTTCAAAACTCTCCACTGTCTTCCCATCTCATTCCGAGTGAAAACCAAATTATTAAAATGGTTTATAAGGTCCTCCATGATTTGGCCTTGGCATTACATCTGACCTGATTCCTCAGCTTTCTCTGCTGTAGCCACACTGGCCTGTTTGCTGTTTCTCAAATATGCCAGACATATTTCCATCTCGGGGCCCTTGCAGTTGCAGAAAATCCCTTGTCTGGAATGTTCCTCTGCCAGATATCTCACATAGCTTACTCTGTCACTTTCTTCAGGTGTTTGCTTAAATGTCACCATCATGGCCAGTCCCTCCCTGACCACTCAGAATCATTACCCCCATCTCCACCGTCCCCCCACTCCCTACTCCCTTTTCCTGCACTGTTTTTTTCCATATCACTCATTACCATTTTACATGTTTTACTCATTTATTTTATTTATTGTTTTTCTGACATCATAAGAAGGTAAGCTCATAAAGCAGGGGTTTTGATCTATTTTCTGCTCTACTGGATCCCCAGTACCCAGAACAGTGCCAGACATAGGGACATGCTGAAAAATTGTCAAACAAACTAATAATACACATTACACACACATGCGTACTTGCATGTGTGTTAAGAGGTTAACAGACTTCTTGTTAAATCTTGGATTTCAGGTTAAGAAGCTTCTGAATAACTAGGATACTGAGTTCTTCTCTAATTCCAGTTTCTCCCAAAGACAAACACTGCTGTGTCACTAGAAGCACTTCCTCTATTGAAATACAACTTTACTACATTTACATGGAAATATCTAGTTTTCTGGGTTTTTCCCTGAGGATTTTCTTGAAAGTTAAATAGGAAACATGTTTAATTTACACCTGAGTAAATAAGAGCGTTTAAATGCACCTTTTATGCATCCAACAATTGTTAATTTCAGCATTTTCAGTGTTATCAGGCCCTATACATTCTCTGAGAATATAGCAATGAACAAGATAAACATGGTATCTTCATGGACTCTGACAGGGGAGAATAGGTATTAAACACAAAGTTATAAAAATTAAATAGTGTCATCTAGTGCAGTGCTTCTAAACAGTATGGCCCTGTATAACCTGAACCAGAATTCTGTGAAAATATGTTTACAATGAAGCTTTCTCAATCTCACCTCATAGCTACTGAATCAGGAACTATGGGGTAGGAGACAGTCCTGAAATCTGCGTTTTAAAAAATCTCTGGGTTGATTCCATTTACCCCAAAGTTTAGGACACACCGATAGTAGACACAAAACAAGCAATATGACTGTGTATCAGGAAGTCAGGAAAGATATTCCTGATGAAGTTCTTCTAAGTCAAGACGGAAAGATGAATAGGGGTTAACCCAGCAAATGAGGGGAGAATGGTAGCACAGAGAGGGAAACAGGAGACAGAGAGCATTCCAGGCTGAGGAAACACCATGCACAAAGGTGAACGTGGGGAAGGGCTCGGTGTCTTTGAAGAAGACTGTTCAGCCTGGAGCATAATGAGCAAGAGAGAAAGGGTTTGAAGACAGCAGGCCCTAATGCTAATGCCTAAATGTTATTTGTGTTCTTGCTAACACAACATCCATTCTGTAGCCCGTGGGTCAAGGAGTAATTTTGACTTTTGAGTCTTATTTAAGGAATACATTTCATAAGGCAATTGCCACCATAGATAGTGATTCTTCTGATAGATCTGCACAACGTCAATTGAAAACCTTTTGGAAAGGATTCACTGTTCTAGATGCCATTAAGAACATTCATGATGCATGAGAGGAGGTCAAAACAGCAATATCAACAGGAGTTTTAAAGAAGTTGATTTTGATTCCAAATCTCATGGATGACTTTGAGGGGTTCAAGACTTCAGTGGAAGAAGTAATTGCAAATGTGGCAGAAATAGCAAGAGAACTGGAATTAGAAGTGGAGCCTGTAGATTTGACTGAATTGCTGCAATCTCATGATCAAATTTGAATGAATGAGGAGTTGCTTCTTATGGATGAGCAAAGAAAGCTATTTGTTCAGATGGAAACCACAACTGATGAAGATGCTACGAACATTGTTAAAATGACATCAAAGGATTTTGAATGTTACATAAACTTAGTTGATAAAGCAGTGGCAGGTTTTGAGAGGATTGACTCCAATTTTGATAGACGTTCCACTGTGGGTAATATATTATTAGATAGCATTACATGCTACAGAGAAATCTTTTGTGAAAGGAAGAATCAGTCAATATGGTAAACTTCATTTTCTTATTTTAAGAAATTGCCACAGCCACCACAACCTTCAGCAACCACCACCCTGATTAGTTAGCAGCCATCAATATTGAGGTATCAAAAAGATTATGACTCACTGAAGGCTCAGATGATCATTACCATTTTTAGCAATAAGGTATTTTAATTAAGATATGTACATTATTTTATTACACATAATGTTATTGCATGCTTAATAGACTACAGAATAATGTAAATATAGGTTTTATATGCACTGGGAAACTAAAAATTTGTGTGACTTGCTTCATTGCAATATTTGTTTTATTGAAATGGTCTGGAACTGAACTCAAAATATCTCTGAGGCATGCTTATACTATGAACAATTGTATGCCAACAAATTAAATAACCTAGGTAAAATGGACAAATTTATGAAAACATAGAAATTACCTAAGCTGACTCAAGATAAAATACAAAACCTCAGCAGCCCTAAGACAGGTAAAGAACTTGTGTCAGTAATAAAAAACCTCCAAACAAAGAAAAGTCCAGAAATGAATGGCTTCACTAGTGAATTCTTCTAAATATTTAAAGAAGAATTAAGACCAATCCTTCTCAAACTCTTCCAAAAATAGAATAGGAAGGATTACTTCCTAACTCATTCTATTAGGTCTGATACTAAAGCCAGATAAAGACATCATGAGAAAAGAAAATTACAGACCAATATTCCTATGAATATAAATGCAAAACTCCCCAATAAAATACCAGCAAACCAAATCTAACAGCATATTAAAAAGATTATACACAATGACCAAGTGAGACTTGTCACAGGAATGCAAAGGTGATTCAACATAAGAAAATTAATTAATATAATAGACTAATGGGGGGAAATCAGATGATCATCTCGAATGCCTTAGAAAAGGCATTTGACAAAATTCAACACCCTTTCATAAAAAATAAAAAAAAAAAAAAACTATGAAAAAAGGAAACTTTCTCAACCTGATAAAGGGCATCTACAAATGCTTATGCCTAAACATTGTTTTCATTAACCCACTGTTAACATCATACAAATAGTGAAAGACTGAAAGCTTTCCCCCTAACATCAGGAACAAAATAAGGCTCTTGCCATTTCTATTAAATATGTTACTGGAAATTTCAGCCATGGCAACTAGGCAAGAAAATAAACAAAAAGCATCTAGTTTTGAAAGAAAAAAGTAAAACTATCTTTGCTCACAGATGACATGATGTTATATATGGAAAATCCCAAAACACATACAACACACACGTGCACACACACACAAAACTAAAACTAATACACTATTAATAATAATAAATGAGCTCCATGATATACTATAATCAGTTGTATTTCTATATAGTAAAATGCATATCTGGTAAGGATCACATGTCCAGACTATATAAACTATTCTTACAACTCAACAAAAACAAGACACACTGCCCAATTAGAAATGGATGAAAGTCTCAAATAGACATTTCTCCAAAAAAGATATACAAATGGCCAAAAAGCCATGAAAAGATGGTCAACATCATTAGTCATTAGAGAAACACAAAACCACAAAGAGATACCACTTCACAGCCATTAGGATAGCTATAATAATATTGAAATTATAATAATATTGAAAAATAACCTGAAAATAAGTGTTGGCGAGAATGTGGAGAAATTGGAACCCTCATACGTTGCTGGTGGGAATGTAAAATGGTACAGCTGCTATGGATAACAGTTCGACAGTTCTTCAAAAGTTAAACATAAAATTACTATATGACCCAGCAATTCTGCTACGAGATATATCTAAGAGAATTGAAAACGTATGTTCAAACAAAAACTTCAGAGCAGCATTATTCATAGTAGCCAAAAAGTGGGAACAATCAAATGTTAATTAAGTAACAAATGGATAAACAAAATATGCTATATCTGTTCAATAGAATATTATTCAGCCATAAAAAGGAAAAAAGTACTGATGCATGCTACAACATGGATGAAACTCAAAAATAATATACTAAGTGGAAGAAGCCAGACACAAAAGGCCACATATTGAATATTTCCATTTATATGAAATGTCCAGAATAGGGAATTCACAGAGATAGAAAATAAATTAGTGGTTGCCATGGGCTAGGGGAAGAGAGGAATGGAGAGTGACTGCTAATGGATACAGAGTTTCTTTCGGGAGTGATGAAAAATGTTCTGGAAGTAGATTGCAGTGATGGCTGACTAACATTGTGAATACACTAAAACCCACTGAATTGTACACTTTAAAATGGTTAAAAAGGTGATTTTTTTTTCAATATAAAGAAGAAAAAAAGCTAGGAGGGAAATAGTAATCCTAAAGAAAGTTGAAGGAAGGATATTATTTTTTAAAATAGAGTTGACTATCAAAATCAAAAGCCAATTAAAAAAATAATGATAATAAAATTAACCAATGTCTGGCAAGAGTGATCAAGTAAAAATGAATGACAAATGAACAGACAGTGGAGATTTTAGATATCATTAATGAATGCTATGAAAAAAGACAAGCATGAAATAGTATGTTTGGGGAGTGTGTGGTAGAGTGTGCAGCCCCATACTATCAAGTCTGTTCCTTGTAATCTCTGTTTGTATGCCTGTGATGGGAGGGGCCGGGAGCAGTTACTTTGGTGTCCTGATGTGCGGAACTCAGAGTGGGGCCAGCTTTCCAGGTCCTGTGCAACCACGTGGAGCTGAACTGGCAAGCCCCTGAGTGAAACCAGGGTTCAAAGAACCAAGCAAGGAGACAATTAAAATTCAGAAATATTGTGCTTGTTTTCTTAATTAATGAATTTTTCTCCCTTTTAACTTCTTGGGAATTTTATTTATTCAGGGAACAAATATTTATTGAACATTTACTCAGTTTACAGAAATCCTGCAATACAAAAAAGCAAGTTAACCTGTTACTTCTCCTTGCAGAAAGCTGGTAAATTCAAACAGTGTGCTAACGTTGCTACTCGGCAGGAGTGTAATTGCACAAACTATCAGAAGTTGTCACATGCTGTTGCTTTCTCAGATTGCAGAGAAAAAGTAAGATAATTTTTAATTTCATATTAACAAGATTTTGAAATGTGCCTTTTGGTTAAACATGAAAACTAAGACATGGAAATAATATCATGTATGATAATATCATGTACCATGACCGAACTAAATACGACACAGAGCTAGAAAGATCTGGATTTAAATGTACTGGACAAATTAATGAACCTCATGTGTAAAATAAAATAATACCTACACTGCTCTGTCCACTTCACAGGATTCATATAAAGATACACACACACACACACCTATCTATATGCATGCAACCTGTAGCCTGTAAAACACTATACCAGATTATGGTAAATATTGATTCATTCAAAAAAATTTTGAGTATCTCGGCTGGGCGCGGTGGCTCACGCCTGTAATCCTAGCACTCTGGGAGGCCGAGGCGGGCGGATTGCTCAAGGTCAGGAGTTCGAAACCAGCCTGAGCAAGAGCGAGACCTCGTCTCTACTATAAATAGAAAGAAATTAATTGG
>CAUYRT010046911.1:0-32422 GCA_963574885.1 Lepilemur ruficaudatus
CATTTCTGGAAAACCCCCAGGGTGTTTACTGTGCAGATAGGTGGAGAATCTCTGCTTTATAGAAGAGTCAGCCTTGGAAACAAAAGGATGAGGGCCTCTGGCAATGGTTCCCAAATTTGTCTGCACATTGGAATCATCTGATTCCATCTGACACCACGGCACTTTAGCCCGGGCAGCAGAGTGAGACTCTATCTTAAAAAAAGAAAAATTGTATTTTGTATGTCTTTTTTTTTTTTTTTTTTTGAGACAGTCTTACTCTTAGAGTGCCATGGCGTCAGCCTAGCTCACAGCAACCTCAACTCCTGGGCTTGAGCAATCCTCCTGCCTCAGCCTCCCGAGTAGCTGGGACTACAGGCATGTGCCACCATGTCCAGCTAATTTTTTCTATTTTTAGTTGTCTGGCTAATTTTTTTCTATTTTTAGTAGAGATGGGGTCTTGCTCTTGCTCAGACTGGTCTCAAACTCCTGACCTCAAGTGATTCTCCCACCTCGGCCTCCCAGAGTGCTAGGATTGCAGGCGTGGGCCACCACACCTGGCCCAAAATACAATTTTTGTTATTAGATTCAACAGACATAAAGTCATTCAGTCTCATTGCTGTAAAATTTTTTTTTAACTTTACTATTTATTTATTTATCTATTTATTTATTTTGAGACAGAGTCTTACTCTATTGCCAGGCTAGAGTGAGTGCCATGGCGCCAGCCTAGCTCATAGCAACCTCACATTCCTGGGCTCAAGCAATCCTTCTGCCTCAGCCTCTCAAGTAGCTGGGACTACAGACATGCACCACCATGCCCGGCTAATTTTTTCTATATATTTTTAGTTGGCCAATTAATTTCTTTCTATTTATAGGAGAGACGAGGTCTCACTCTTGCTCAGGCTGGTTTTAAACTCCTGACCTCGAGCGATCCGCCCGCCTTGGCCTCCCAGAGTGCTAGGATTACAGGCGTGAGCCACTGCGGCCGGCCTTAACTTTATTTTTTTGTTTTTCTTTTTTAGAAATGGCGTCTTGCTATGTTGCCCAGGCTGGACTCAAACTTCTGGGCTCAAGCAATCCTCCAGCATCAACCTCCTGCAGAGCTGGGACTACAGGTGTGTGCCACCAAACCTGGCTATAAAAGTTTTTAAACACTCTCAATTCATTAGGGACCAAACAGACACCAGTGTATGGAACACACTGAGTAGCACTACTCTAGGATACACTTCCAGCCCCCTCCCCACCCACCTCCCTCTCTATCCCCACCTATGGAGAAGCAGGACCCACTATCTGATGCCACTGTCCCCACCATTGGCTCCAAGCAAGTTCCTCTTGCAGTTGGGTTATCCCCTGGCCCATGAGGTGGCAATGAATGTAGCATCACTGACTCCTCTTGGACTCTAATTTGATAGTGCTGGGTTCCTGCAAAGCTGGTTATTCCCCAGAAAGTCAAAGCATCAGGCCTCAGAGGATCACCACAGCCCTGCTCTGAACTAGGATTAGGACCTTAGAAGCCACCTCCCCCACCCCACCTTGCATCAGAAGCAGGAGCATGGACCTCACTGATTTACTTCCCCAAAACTACTCACTGGTACATTTTATTTACTCCTGAGAACTGCTTTGTGGAAACAGGTGCTTTTTTATCTTTGGTCTAACTCTATGTTTCTAACCAGAGTCAATTTTGTCCCCCAGAGGACATTTGGCAATGTCTGGAGTCATTTTTGGTTGTCACAACCCTGGGAGGGAAGGGATACCACAGATAACTATCGGGTAGAGGCCAGGGATGCTCCTAAACATTCTACAACACACAGGACAGTCCCTCACAACAAAGAATAATTCTGATCAAAATGTCAGTAGTGGCCGGGAGCAGTGGCTCACGCCTGTAATCCTAGCACTCTGGGAGTCCGAGGCGGGAGGATCGCTCAAAGTCAGGAGTTCGAAACCAGCCTGAGCAAGAGCAAGACCCGTCTCTACTAAAAACAGAAAGAAATTAATTGGCCAACTAAATATATATAGAAAAAATTAGCCGGGCATGGTGGCACATGTCTGTAGTCCCAGCTACTCCAGAGGCTGAGGCAGAAGGATCGCTTGAGCCCAGGTGTTTGAGGTTGCTGTGAGCTAGGCTGATGCCACGGCATTCTAGCCCAGGCAACAGAGTGAGACTCTGTCTCCAAAAAAAAAAAAAAAGTAGGTTTTGAGATAGGCTGAAAATCTTATACTCTCTAATGCTGAGCTAGTTACTTAGCTTCTCTGAACCTCAGTTTCCCTAACTATAAAATAGGAGCAATAATACCTAGATTATAAGTACTATTGTTCACCCATCACCTAGAATGGTGCCTGGCACATATTAGATCCTCAATAAATACTTGTAGAATGAATAAACAAATAGGACCAATTGGCATATTAATGAAATGCATATGTAAAGCACAGTGCCATGTACTTTGTAGACCCTCAATAAGTATTTGTAAAATGAATGGTTTATAAAGGGTCTCGGTCACTACATATCATTAGGTAGGAAAAGTTTACAGTCATCTCTCATTATCTATGGGGGATTGGTTCCAGGATCTCCTTCAGTTTCTAAAATCTAAGAATGCTCAAGTCCCTTATCTAAAATGGTATAGGATTTGCATATGACCTACACATATCCCCCCATATACTTTAAATTATCTCCAGATTACTTATAATACCTAATACAATGTAAATGCTTTGTAAATAGTTGTTATACTATAAATTATCTCCAGATTACTTATAATACCTAATACAATGTAAATGCTATGTAAATAGTTGTTATACTATATTTTTAAAAAATCTGCATTATTATTTGTTGTCTTTTAAAATTTTGAATATATTTGATCCAAGATTGTGTGAATCCACAGACATAGAACCAGAGAATACTGGTGGCCAACTGCTTATTCTCTGGGGGTACAAATGGTATAAATCTTTTGTAAGGTTTTGCCTAGGAGAAACATACAAATAAATGAACGTTTGCTAAATAGAATGATGAGTCATTCAGAGATGGAAAGAAAGTCTTTGGGAATCTGATATGCTAAATGTACTTAATGTAGAACTTTTTGGAAAAAAAGACCATGAAGATCTTCATCCAATCCTTTTACTATGTTAACGTTCACTTTGGTTTTTCTGTTTACCATTTCTTTGGTTTCTGCTCTTATGTGAATCATTTCCTTCCTTCTACTTACTTTCGATTTACTTTGCTCTTTTTTTTCTATTAATGTAGGAACCTTCCTTCTAATGTAGGAACGTTGGATTCTTAATTTTAGACCTTTATTTTAAAGATAAGCATTCAAAGCTATGAATTTCTCTTTGATCACTGCTTTAGCTGCATCCCACAAAGTTTGATAAGTGATATTTTCATTATTATTCAGCTCAAAATATTTTCTGATTTCCACTGTAATTTCTTCTTTGTCCTAAGAATTATTTAGAAATGTATTATTTGATTTCCAAACATTTGGGATTTTTTAATAGATATTCTGTTATTGATTTCTAGTTTACCTTCATTGTGGCACAAAAACATATTCTATATAATTTCAACCTTATTTAAATAATTGAAACTTGTTTTATCACCTATCATATGGTTTACCTTGGTGAACGTATTATGTATTCTATAGTTTTTGGGTATAATGTTTTATAAATATCAACTAGTTCCAGTTAGTTAATAGAGTTTAGATTTTCTATATTTTTACTGACATTTGGTCTAGTTGGTCTATTAACTGCAAAGAGTGAGATGTTGAAATATGTGACTTTGATTATTGAATTGTCTATCTTTCCCTGTAATTGTGCCAAGTTTTGCTTTGTGCATTTTGAAACTCTGTTATTAGTGCATACTCTCATTTTTTAAAAATTTTGCAGAGGAGAAAGGTTAAACTTTGTAACATGCTTAAAAATAAAAAAATATTATTTTGTTTGGGTGATTATAAATGTCTAGAGGCTTAAGTTGCAAAATTCATACGTTTCTAAACTATTTTTAAAAAGTACTCTTGTGATCTTCCCACCAGAGATAACCACTCAAAAGTTTAACGAAGCATACTTTGGGTTTAAAAAATGCTTATATAAATATGCAGAAAGAGATATTTTTATATTTTTACATAAGCAGGATTATATTCACATATTTTTCTGCAACCAGGTTTTTTTTAACTTTAACAATTTATAGAACATCTTTCCATTTCACTGAGCATAACTCTACCTCATCTTTAAAAAAACTTTATTACATTGTTTTCAATTGTATGAACGTATCATAATTTATATGATCAAAATCCTATTGGGTAATATTTAGCTTTTTTATGATTTTTGGCTATGATCAGCAATAATATAATGAAAATCACCCGGTTTTGCTTGCTTAATTATTTCCTTTGGATAATTCCTGAAAGTGGAATGACTGTGTAAATCACTTTACACATTTTACATCTGATTCATATTGCTCGATTGCCCTCTTTCAGACTGCTACCCTCATCTCATAGGCACTGTTACTCTTTTTACTCTTTCTCAGTTAGCAGGGTAGCACCCATTTTAAAATTGGAGTTCTCACCACCACATTAGAAGATCATGCAACGCCTCGGGTCCAAGTTGTTAATGGCAAAAATACCAAAGACACAAAGTAGGGGGAAGAGGAGGACATGATGAACTTGCCACCTCTAATTCTCACTTCTTCTTAGTCTCATGACATGGAAGTAGAAGAAACAATGCAAAAGAGAAAAATCAAATTTTATTAGAGATGTGTGGGATGCATAAATTTGGCCTCGAGTATTTTAGCTCTAGACCAAAAGCCAGTGGCATGGTTTTCTGGAACCCATTGCTATCAAGGAAACGACCCCCCCCACCCGGTTTAGTGCCTTTAAGTTTAGAAGAAACATCACAGAAGACAATATCCCAGTACAGGAATGCCAAGGGCAGGGTGATGGTGGGAGATAGGATAGGTGTTTATGGAACACCTTCTCTCTGTATTCCAGGTGCTTTATATATGTTATCTCATTTAATCCCCCACATCAGCCCTATGGGTTAGGCAATAGTGTCATCATTATTCTATCTTTACAGAGGAGAAACCTTAAGCTCTTAAAGGGCAAACACACTCTGCTATAAGTGACAGAACCTGGATTAGGTGTGGGTCTATCTGCATGAAGGAACATGCTTTCTGGTCTCTAGGAATATGCCCCAGGAAGTGGGTGTGGGGCACGGAGGAGAAGTAGTTCTCTGTCCTTCAGGGAACAAATGCCTTTGTGAGCCTCGGGGAATCTGCGGGCTGTGTTCATAGATCAAGACTCAGAACTGTCCTAAACTGCCCCTTGCTTTTGGCAACAGTAGGGCTTATGTTTCTTTCCAGAAATCACAGTAGGGATCACAATGAGGCTGTGTTCGTTTGTAATCGAGTTTGACAGAAATTAATTTTTAATAAGAGGCTCCATTCAGTCAAACAATTGCCCTTAGGGGCCCATGTCAGGGTCAGTCACCCAGGGCTGGGCACTGGCACAGTGTGAGCTCCTGGCTGTGGCTTGGGGTGTGTATGTGTGTGTGTGTGTGTGTGTGTGTGTGTGTGGTGGGTGTTGGGGAGAGGTAACGACTAGTCTTAGTCAGATCTTAAGTCAGGACCATGCATTGATCTAATCAGAGTAGAAGGAGGCAGCTGAGCTATTTATTTGATTACCAACAAGAATAAATGTGGTACTCTCCAGAAGGCCCCTTCTGGCTCCTCGTACTAAGTGCCCTTCAACCAATTCAAAGTCTGGCAGATGCTCATGGGGTGCCCTTCACTGCCCTTCACTGTGATTTTATGAAGTGCAACCTACTCCCCTGTTATTTAATCCCAACAGCAATCCTCTAAGGCACAATGCCACAGTCCCATTTTATAGATGAGGAAAACTAAGGCTCAGAGAGGTTAAATAACTCAAGATTACACATGCAACTAGAAAGTTGGGAGGTGGGATTACATAATCCCTGTGCTAACTTATTTTGAGTTCTCTTTGTGGAGATGATTCTCCATCCTCACCATTCTTCTGAGGACTAGTTATTGGAGTACTAGAGGCACTGTTTAAACTCGGTCACATTTGCTCCCTCTCTCAATGGAATTACCTTAGACAACTATATTTATTTATGTTCACTCCCAATTTTTCTCCATGCTACTCACTTAAGCTCTATGTCACTCACATCTCTTGCTTGTTACCAACACCAATAAATGGCATTCATACCAATTTCAGAAGATCTGGGAGCTTCTGTGTTTTCTCTGTCAGAGACTGCTTCCATTTTACTCAGGAAATGCACACTTTGGGGTTTTTTTTTTTTTTGGTTCTACAAAAATGCATAATCTTGTGACTCTGCCTTCTCTGTGTGGGTGGTACTGCCATTTCCAGCGTTGCAAACTTATCCTCCAGCCATCCCCAAAAGCTTTATCAGGAGACTTGGTGACTTCTCTCCTGAATTACAGAGGTCGGTTTAAAAATAGAGCGCAGGGGTTTCCTTGTCAGGAGAGCTGTCAGGCTACCCACTTTCGACAGCTCTTCTACCTCCCTTCTTTGGTACACATCAAAGCATTTTCATTTTAATTAAAAAAAAATGTTCTGCTTCAGTTATCTAAAGCCCTGAAATTACCAAAAAGGTTCATGTAGAGAATCTCAGGGCGGCTTAAAAAAATTCTGCAGTCTCCCGATTTAAAATCATGCACAATTTGATTTTCTATGCCTCACCATGTTTGCAGGGGCATTGTTAGCATGAAAATGAATTTTAAAAATATATTCTAGCGGAGGCGAGTGCCCTGACAAGACAAGTTCTGCTCTATGTCAGGGCAGACAAAGTTGTATGTGTGTGTGTGTGTGTGTGTGTGTGTGTTGGGTGGGGTGGAGGCTGGGCACAGAGAGGCTTTGGTGCTGGGTATATATCAGCCGGCATAGTGAGTACAGCAGAAGGAAATGAAAAATTAAATAAATAGAAGACAAGATAAATAAAAACTAAACACATAAAAATACAATTTGGAGATTAAAAAACAAATAATAATCATAATAAGGATAATAATAAAAACCACCCCACCCTACACAGAAATGCTGGGAAAGAGAATGGCCTGCCACTTGGGTCGATACTTTCTTAGTTAAATCTTTTCCAAAATCATAAGATTTGTTGAAACATCTTGTCCTTCATGTGGGGGAATGTAAAAACCTCCATTTTTTCCGTAACCTTTTGCCTCTTCATTCCTCTCCCCTTATCTGCACTGGCTGTTCCTCCCTTATATGGTTGTTCTCGGAAGTCCAGGAATTTGAATGTTATGTGAAAGGCTAATTCTAATTGGGCTCAGTGACATTCGTGTCAAATGGGAGATGTATGGGGGTCACCCTGCGAAAGATCAACAGGAACCCGCATCTGCTGTGCTGCATTGTTTCTTTCATTCCATTCTCCCTAAATACCAGCCTTGGTGGAATGGCCCAGCAGCCCTGCTTTCCCCTCCCCCACCTTCTCCCCACTGTTGCCTTAATTAGCAGGGAAAATATGGTTCCCTAGCATTTCTTTAACATTTCAGCTCTGCAAAAAGATGTTTACTCTTATTATCTCATTTATTGCCTATAGAAAACTGTGAGATAAGGACGGCAGGTATTATTAACTTCTGTTCATTTTGTCTCTGAGGAACTTGAGGCTTTAGTAGGTTCTAGTTATTGCTTCTGATTGCACAGCTCATTAAAAGCAGGGTCCACTTCCTCCCTCCCAGCCCCAGGCTCCTTGGCGCCCTGTTTGGGTGGATTTCCCTAAACAGAATGCTTCCTGCCTTGGGACATCAGGCACCATTTGTGGATCCAAGTTAGAGATTATTTAGTAATACAAAAGCTCATCCAACTTTATGCCTTCATATTAAGTAAGCTTTCTTTATCTCCACCTAAATGACTTCATATTTTAGGAAACGTATTAGCTTCATTTATTCAACAAACATTTACACAGTCCTAGCTGGAAGGTATAGCAGTAAATAAAACAGAGAAAGCCCGTACCCTCATGAAGCTTATGTTCCAGTGGAAAAGACCAAGAATAAATAAAGAAACAAATACATGTAAGATAGATCTGGTGGTGAAAAGTGCTGAGGATGAAAATAAAGAAAGATGAGTGAAGTATTGTTAGTTATTGATATGAGTTGATTGGGAAAGACTTCTCTATTACAGTGATGGTTGATGAGATGCCTGAGGCTTTGAGGAAGTGGGTACTCCAGATATTTATGGGCAGAGCTGTTCTAGGGAGGGGTGATGGTGTCTGCAAAGGCCCTGGGGTAGAAGAATGCCTGGCAGGTTAGAGGAAATGCAGTTAGGATAGCTTGACTGGAGCTGAGCGAGAGACGAGTGGTGGGAGACTATGTCAGAGAGGTTTGTGGGGGAGGTGTTGGTGGGACAGAGCCATCGTGAGAATTTTGGTGTTAACTCAGAGTGAGATAGGACACCACAAGAGGGGTTTGAGTATGGGATGCTGGTGTCAAAAAGGGCATTTAGACAAATGTCTGCATCCTGCTGGGCTGTGGCCCAGCTCTGACCCCTTCCATCCCAGCTTCTATCCCACTGGATCTCTTTTCATTGTTCACCAGGGGTGGCTACGTAACTTACTTGGCCAGTGCAGAAAGAAAATGTGGGGCCTCTTGTTCAAATAGCAGGAAAAAAGGTACAGTAAAGATACTAAAAAATAAAGCTTTTCCTTCCTTCCACAGCCTCACTCTGAACTCCTTATGGTGTTTTAAATTGGCTATTTGATAGGATTCTAAGTAAAAAGAAGCATTAATATTTAAAATTATTACCATGAATTTTACCAATCATCTTTATACTACGCAATGCCAGTTTTAAATTCAAATGCGGGAGCATCGTGCTTGTGTGCAGAATCACTAGAAGTGTACATTCCGTGTTTTGAAGTTCATACATGCATATGTATTTTATTCTTACCAGAATAGTGGAAATGCGACACAAGAGCAACTCAATTGTTTTTATTTCTTGCTGTGCAACATTCCACCAATGCTCTAGCTTTTGCTTACTGATGAGTGAGAAAGAACTGAAGGGAAAAGGAACTATTGATTGCCCAATCTTTTCCTTTTTGCTATGTCATCGTTTTCAGGGTAAGGGGTTGGCTGATAATGGGGTAACAAAGGATGTGCTAGGCTTCCTTGGTTGTTTGGTCTTCTTGGAGTGCCACTGCCTTCTCTTTGCATTTGAAGCAAGTTCTGGTTGGAACGGAAAGTGTGGTCTCTAGCGTGGTCAGCGTCCCTACTTAATCGCAGACGTGACAGACTTGCCTTGTACTTGCTTTCCGTCTCACGGATCTCCCAAGCACCTAGATCCACCAGAATTCTGAGCTCGTGGGACACTGCAAACGCCACGCACGAACGGGGTGGCAGTGAATGGTGGACATGCATAGTGTGGGTCTCTCGATTGCTCACATGCATGCCACATTGTCCCATTGGTTTTTTACTTAAAAAAAAATGCTCAAGCACAAAATTATAAAGAATATTAGGATGGTGGTGTTAGAACATTAACCTAAGCTCATGGTCTATGAAGCACAGGCTGCACACCCAAGAACCTGGCCCTGTTGTTCCTTCATTCTGTTCTTTCTAGAACTGGCCTGGCCTGAGGGCAGGAGATATTAAAGGGCTGATTGCAAGAGAGAAATAAGCCTGTGGCCTGAGGCAAGCCCCCACCTATGCCCTGGCCTGGTGACTATCCACACTGCCTATAAGGAAGGGGGCTGTTAATGAATTCTGGTTGGGAAGGTGGTACTTGCTTAGAACAGGGAGGGTTATATCAGAAAGCATGGAGAGGTATGAGAGGAACTGTAGAAGAAGAGACAAGTTAACATGAGTGAAAGAGAGAAAACAGGTGGGGAGTGGCTGAGAAAGACACATAACTGATGGCAAAGGCAGCTGCTGGTGAGGGCTCTCTCATAGTCTTCTGTGCCAGGGGTGGTGAACACCCACTCAGAGAAAGGGGTGCCAGAATGGTAACATTGGTGGTTTGGGTTGAGCTCATGTCAGTCTTAGGACTACTGGCAGGGATAGCTTCAAAGAAAAGGAAGTACTAATAAAGTTAGGAAATCGTCAGGGCTCAAGAATAAAGAAGGAAAGTTGAGTATGAATAATTACTAATTTAGAAAAGGAAGTGGGAGTTAGTCTACTGATTTCTTATGGGAAACGAGGGATGAGGAAGATGATCACTGTCTGTGGATGATTATCTATTTATCTACCTTTCTAATTTTTTTGCCCCTTGCGGAGAAGATGGAAGAGTAGGATCACCCTGGGGCAGGATAAAATGTCAGGAAAAGACAAGCTTTCTGAATTTGGAGAAAACGAGAAACTTGGGCGTAGTTTCAGACTGAAGAATAATGTCAGAAATGAGACATTAGAGAGAAGCTGGTTGCCTGACATTTGTTGGTGATTTATGGCTAAGGTTGTGGGAGTGGAGTTGTCACCTAAAGTAGTCACAGCACAGGGAACTTGTATGGAGGCCATCTGTCTGCGTGAGGAGGGGTGAAGAGGGATCTCACAGTCCTCAGGGGGTAGGTCTGGGACGATGCTGAGGAGAAGGCTCTGGTCTGCTTAGCGTCGTCCTGGGCCCCACCCTTGAGAGGATCTCTTTCTGACCTTCCTTTCCATGCAACGAGCAAGGAGCCTGAGAGGCCGAGGGGACATGCCGATATGAAGTCCATGTCCTATTTTGAGACCATGTTCCAGAAACCCAGGGCCCTGGAACTCCCCAGGCTTGATTCTAGATATTAAGTGGGTCCCTTCCCCCTTCCCTGAGTTTGTCCCTAACAGCAGACTATGGTGTACTTCCAGGCCTGTGGGATTGCCAAGGGCCCACTGTTAGGCAGAGTTAAACTTCTTAGATATGTGGGCTGGGCTGGTGCCCTTGACGCTGCTTGTGGAGAGAGATGGACCTGGGAGATGGGGAAAGGCTTGGGCAGCGGCAGGGGAGGGCTCTCCCCACATCAGCTTGTTCTAGTGTAGAACTCCAAGGAGTCCAGGAAGACTGAATCTGAACATGGTTGTCCTTGTTATTAACAAGGTATAGTTAAAAAAATAAAAAAAAAAAAGAAGGTATAGTTGTCAAAGAAGGAGGGTAGAATATATTTTATTTGCCAACTCCTTTCACCTCTTTTTATAACTTTTAATTATTTATTCATTTGATATGTGGGCATTCAGCCCTTCTCCTGCTCTGGCTCTGCCTCATTATGAAATCTTTCTTGGGCCTACTGGTTCAGAAGATGGTAGAGGGTAATGAGTTTCCCCCGGACCCCTTGCCTCACACGTTATTATTGTTGTGTTGTTATTTTCTTTAGCAATTATAATGGAGACCCTGACAGATTGAGTAGCAGAGTCTTCCTGCCTAAATACACTCTCAATTGCTTTTCATTTTGTGAATGGATATATTATAGTTGTTTTTAGGTGAAGAATAAAAATATCCTGATGTTTTAGGCAAGATTTGTTTCTTTGATACCTTGTACCTGAGGGAAAAAGATGGACAGACCAGAATTACTGGTTAAACGAAGTATCCTATTTCAATCAGATGCCTGGAAGACATTCTTTACTCTGGGAGCAGGGCTAGAAATTCCTTCACAAATCGGGAAAGAAGTCAGCTAGTCTATAAGGCCTGGCTTTTTTGCCCCCGTCTCTTTTAAGCCCAAATCCTGCACCTTTTTCTTTCTCAGGTTTGAAATTAGGAGCTTTCAAAAGGGGAAATGAAACAGCTTGGGCAGAGAGAGCAGTGGATCCAGAATGTTCTGTTGAGTTTGTTACATTTAAGTTCTGCCTTGTTCCCAGGACAGGCAAGCAGAGCTAGGATCCTAGTGAATGTGAGGGAAGCAGTTTTAGGATTCCTTCATTGAACATGTGACCCAACTTATGTATTTTACAATAGCATGGACAGGATTAACAGACATGTTTAAGTTCTTGTCAACAAGAAGAAGACACATTTCCCAAGCACTTGCTAATGTCCCAGGCATATGCTGAACATGTGATTGACATTATCTCACAAGTAATATATTCTAATTCAATTAGTAGTCTTATTTTACAGATGAGGAAACTGAGATTTTGAGAATTTAAGATACTTGCCCAAGATTTTGTAGCTAGTCAGTTACTAAGCTGGACCTGAAAATGGTTCTTTTTGATAACAAAGTTCATGCTTTTGGCCCCAATGCTATACTGACCAGCTTTCTGATAGTACTTGGTATGAAGTTGGGACAGTTCTTCCATTTAATTTCCAGAAGACCAACATTTAGGGAGGGCTAGTCTTGTGGAATGGGGATCACAAGGATTAGGAGGATGGTAGGTATACTGCTGGAAGTGGTGGGTCAGAAGGCTCCCAGGTTGTGGTAAGTTTAACCCATTCAGTTTTGGAGTGGTTTGTTTTGCAACAAAAACCAATAGGAATAGAGCAATCTTAGAAGACTGTTTCTTTCTATTTTTAGTAGAGACGGGGTCTTGCTCTTGCTCAGGCTGGTTTCAAACTCCTGACCTTGAGCGATCCTCTCGCCTCGGCCTCCCAGAGTGCTAGGATTACAGGCGTGAGCCACCGCGCCTGGCCTGGGATGAGGTTGTTAACAACAAGTTTTCTGGCCTATTCTTGACTTCAGGAATTGAGGAGAAAATCTCTTTCTTCTCTTCCTCCCTATTCTTCAAGCTCATCAAGTTGGAGTTCTTAGCATAGTTTAGGTACATTAAGACATACAAGAGTGTTTTTCCCAAATCTGTTCTTTCTATTAGTTCTTCAGTATGTCAGAGATAAGGAGTGAAACAAGTTTGAGAAGTAATAGGTATTAAATTGCACTTTTTGTCACAATGCATATTAGCATAGTTACTGAAGACTTTAAGAAATACTGTAGTAAAGAAATGATTCCCTCTTTTTAAAATCCAGTGCGTCTCCATCCTATTTAAAGATAGAAATGTCTCCCTCCATAAGATGTTTTAACATCTCATATATCTGGCATTCACTTGATAAATACTGATTTAGTTGGTTCAATTTAATGAGACATTATGTATATGTATACGTGTGTATATGGTAGGTACCTTGGGTATATAACAATCATAAGTTAGATATGATATTTCTCTCAGAAAGTTAATTGGTACAATAGGAAATATAAAACTGGTACACAAAAGTATTACACAAAGTAGAAAGAGATAACATTTGTACTCCCATAATATGCTGGAAAAAAAAAGAGTCTGTATCAGTTGGATGCTTTCATTGGAGGTAACAAAATGCAGCTCCCGGTGTTCTGAATAAGATTGGTGATTGGCTCACGTAACCGGAAAGTTCAGTGGTAGGTCAGGCTTAGGGTGCTTGCCCTATCAGGGCTCTGGCCATTTCTCTATGAATCCCTCAGTTCTGTCCTCCTCTGGGTGTCAAATTCATCCTCAAGCTGGCTTCTCTCCTGGGAATAAAATGTTTACCCACAGCAATGTGAGCCATATAGCCCCTAACTTTCAAATCCAGGAAGAGAAATCCCCTTCCACAACCATTGGTCAAAAGCCCTAAGATTTGTGCTGATTGGACTCTGCCCCTGAAAGCCCATGTGCCCAGGAAAATGCCAATGCCTATTGATTTGGGCCTGGATTACCTGGACCAATGACTAAATCAAAAGAGATGGGATTATCTTCATTGGCATAGACCCTGGTCTGGGCAGTAGGGGTGGACTCAGTCTCACTGAAACCCTGTGGTTGTTGCCACAAGTCAGAGGAGGTAGAATAATTTTGGGAGGAAATAACTAAAATGTCCATTACAGAAAGGCCATAAAGAACCCTTTAGGAGTTCTGTGGATCCAGTGATAGGTTCATCTGTTGTAGATGTTGGTGGATTAGAGTTTTAGCTGGTTGTAAAGAGCATTCTAGGAGGAGGGAACTGCATAAATCAAGTCAGAAAGGCAGGACCTCACGGAGCGTGAGGGAAGAGAATAGTCACAACAATGTTTCTATGGGAAAATGCATTCTGCTTTCCAAATACTTGAAAAATGTGGTTTTGAAACACAGCCCATGAGTAAATTGGGAACACCCTGTTCTCTTAATGATAGTGGTGGACCCACTACAATTTCTGATGCTTATGATCCAAGAAGTGTATAGTTGGCACATCCACGTAAAATCGTAGAAAAACTACAGACTTGTTTGAAAAGATGCCAGCTTAGTACAGAGTTGACCCCCGAAACATTTTGAGAAAAATATTTGTTGACAGGAATTAAAAGAACTCCTTTTCTCTCTTTGAGGACCCTTTGCTGATTGCATATTACTAATCTAAGTAATAATTTAGATTCAAGATAAAATAGTTTTAAAAGTTAAGATTTGAGAGGAATACTATACATTTTCCTGTACTGAAATATCATCTATTTTCAGTAACTAAAAAAGACCATCATGTTCTTAATTTAATATACATCGCCTAGACAAAATTTCGTATTATAGTTGTAAATAGGCTGAAGTCCATTAACAGCGTGAGTTAAGAAAAAAGAACAGGTAACGTGCATCAGGTATGGAGAAACCAGATGAGATGTGCAGTTACCCAGTGGAGGAAGACAGGGTTACTAGACCAGGCTCCAGTATACATCTAGCCTTTTCAAATGTCTCCTTGACCTTTCCTTTTCATTTTTTAATTTATACATTTTTTTTTTGCCTTAAAAATTTAGTCTAGCATTGTACCTAGCTTCCTGTGAAATAACAGTAGGACATTTTTAAGGGACCTGTGTCAGTCCTGTTCATTCCCTTAAAGCACATTTGGCTCCTTCTCTAAATAGCTGCAGGCATTGGTAGTGCCATTCTGCTTCCCCACCGGTTGCTTCTGAATACATAATTACCTCTAGGTCAAAAGGAGAGGATTAACAGACCTTACTCTAATTGCTTGTTTTTGTAGAGTTGTTAAAAAAGTTTTGGGCTCCAGAAACAGAGGGTGTAGCCAGACAGAAGGCAGCCTGGAGTTCAAAAGTCTTGTAATCTTTGGCTCCACAGGCCTATAAAATTGAAGTGTTGACTGAATGCAAACAGCCTGCAGTCTGAGAGGCCCAGGCCCAAGAGAGGACAAGAGGCCCATCCGTCATTTGAAAAGGCAGGGGTTTCATAATGACTCTGGACTGACCCATTAACTGATGGCCCCATTTGATTTCCTTTTCCCCATTAGCGCCAGATTTGGAGCTGTCTGCCACACAACAGAGCTTTGCTTAGCTCCCGCGTTCCTAGAATTTAAGAATAAACGAGGCCTCTTGGAAAGGCCCGGCATGAAAGAAGTAAATTGGAAATATTAAGAGACGACGGTGCAGCAATAATACACCTTTGTTTCCTGGTGTCACTCTTGAGGTAGCTTCGTAACTTGTGACCAAGAAGATTAAGCTCAATGTTAAACGGTTATTATAGGCAAGTAAGAGCAGGCAACTCTTGGGAAAGTGTGAGTGATCAGTCACCTCCTCACCTCTAAGTATTAAGGGTTACCGAAGGTTATAAGATTTAATAAGTATGGAAAGTTTTGCTGGGTGAGAGAGCATTTTAAAAATTAACCTGGAAGCCATTTCAAATGACTTACTTTACAACAAATCGTGCTCCAAGAAGGAAAACTTTAGTCTGAAAGCATAAACCGTGTTATACCTGATTGATTTGTGGACTAAAATATATATGAAGATGTTACACAATATTACATTAAAGCATTGAAGCTGATTATAAAAAGATGTTGTTAGAAGAACAATGGAGACAGACTTGTTTTATTTTTTAACTAGGCAGTAACAGGAAAAGACTAATGACAATGCCTGTTTTCTACGTTGTATTTTTGTCAGCAAGCTAACTTCCAATTATTTTAGCAGAGATCTATTTTACACAACTTTGAAAAAAGCATAAATGGAAATAAGTATATTTAAAAGATTTTAATGAATCTGGCTTTTTCCCCTTTCTCTTCAGAGGATAAATCTTTTAGGAAGTCTTTGTTTTCTAGTATGATTTTTATATTTTGCTTAAAAAATAGATACATTCATTGTATTTTATCTTAGTATTTGGACCTTTATAAAATCAAGAGATTTCCCAAAAGCCATCCTTACATTGCTAAACCCTATGCATTATTACATTTAAATTTTTCCAAAACAAACCAGGGTTTCATATTTGAGAGCATGTTTCTTATTTACTTCTTGAACTTATTTGTAATCTTTTACAATTAACAAACTAAAATAATTTGGTGTCCAAATTTATGAAAAGAGATACTTACTATGGGAGTTATGATTATTCCCAACTCTTTTTCTTATGAATGAGCACTTCTGAGTTCATTATATTTCTAGAAGGTGTTGTCTGCTTGATGATGTGCCTTGCTTTGGCAAGCCTCTGACTTTCTGATCTCTGGAGAAAAGTTTTGAACACCTGTTAAACAACTAGGCCTCAGAAAGTAGTTACTACCTTATCTATTTAGTAGTAACTTCTTAATTTAGTTCCAAACAGAATGATTGACTATTCTGCAAAGGATTATGTCAGTTCTGCATATTTTGGATACAGATCTGGCAGCAGGTCTTTCTCCAAGCGGAGTATATCAGCCCCACAGGCAGTCAGAGAGAGAGATTGGGCAAAACCTGCAGCTTGTGTGGCAGGGTTCAGAATTTAACTCATGGCACAATTTAGATGTGCAAAGAAATGTCACTCCTTTATTTTGTCTAGAGCCTGTCTCCTCCATGGGCTCTGACCTACTGGTTTGTGGGAAAACTTAATTAAATTTCCAGGATGTTTTAAAATTAGTTGAATCTGACAATTTAAACCATCTCTTTAGGTAATACTCAGTCTTCCGTATGAATAAAAGTATTCAGAGTCTCAGATAGTTTTCACTGCCTCTTGTCCCTGACTACAGCATTGAGTCCAGTCCGTGTGAGTGTGGAGGTGAGTGGTGCTTAAGTTTGTACAGCTGTGGGGCAAAGGGAATATTTGGGGGTCTTTAGGTGTGATATCTTCTGGTCCCCAAGGTCATGGCCATTGGTTTTTTGATTGCTGATTTCCTTCCTGGCTTTCAGAGTTGAGGTCTGCAGCATATGAACCTATAGGCTATTCTTTTGGTTCAGGCAACACTACCAGTGTGGCCACTGGCTGCTTTGGCACCAACCACAAAGTCTCTGGCAGGCTCTCCATCGGGCCCTGTGTTCTGAGGGGTCCTTCTGAGATTCTGCTGTAGAGTCTTTATGCTTTGCTTTGGTGGGCTCCATAGTTAGCCTACTGGATTTTACTCTGAATCTAAGCAACAGGGAAATGTGGGTGGCTTGGGCATGCCAAATTTCAATGTTTTTTGCCTAACCACAGGGTACAGCAGTGATTGCTCCAAGTGGCTGCACCTCAGACTGGACACGGTGCTAAGAAATACCCTTTCAACTTTCACTTTCGGGGAGCTACTGTCATTGGTACCTTACCTATCTACCATATTTTTCCCTTTCCTGGCAGAAGCCAAGATGCAGACAATTTAGTGGCACATATTTATTTGTCTTTTTTCCTCTCTTCTCTCTTTTTCACCAGTCTTATGTCAAGAAAAAGAAACTTTCTTTTACTTCCTTTATGACTACCATCATATGATGGCCTCTGTACCATAGAGATGGCCTAGCTGTGGTAGGGTGGGCATCTCTTTCACACCATGATAGAACTCTATGATTTGAATCTTCCCAACTCAATTCTTCATATGCTAAAGGAAAGAATAAAGTGATCTGAAAATTTTTTTCTCAATGTAATTATATGGCTTGCAAGGCTATTGTCCTGGTACATTATCCTATATTGTACCTCAAAAGCTGATTATTCTTTAGTAAACCCTGAATTTGCTCTGCAAAAAATAGCACGAACAGTATCATGGTGTTTTTTACAGTGTCAACAGTAGCTGTGACATCCTTTGGGGATGTTGGGGAGTCTTGGGGAGTTGAGCTTAGACATACTGAGTCTGTTCCTTCTTTCTGAGGCCCTCTTGTTTCAGCAATATTCTTAGTATTTTGCAAATTAAAATGGAAACTAAATATAACCTTTTTGTGTGTGTGTGTGTGTTCTCTTTCTGCTAAAATATAGTTGGCCTGAAATGTTCACCCCCTATGTTGCCTCCCATTCCATTAGTTGATTTCTATTATCTTATCCTATTAATATGTTATCTTTAAAGCACTTAGTCTTACTGAAATTTTTGCTTACCTGTTTATATTATGTTTCTTCCACTAAAAAATAATTGTGAAGAGAGGAAGACTTTATCTGTTTTATTCACCATGGTATTACAATGCCAAGAACAGGTTACACTCATATTAGGGTCTCAAGACATATCTATTGAATACATAAATTTATAAATAAATACATGAATGAATGAATCCACATCCAGATTCTGTGGTCAGTGGCTTTTTACTCTTCCTTCTAGGTTCAAGGTATCTGCAGAATTTGACCTTGCATAGGCTTATCAACAATGGCTGATTGTCAATGATATTATAATAGATGCCTGAGCAATCATATTTATTGAGGTTAACTCTGAGTTGTGTCTTTATATAAAAATATTTTTGAGCTTGAATATTGGAGAGCCTATTTTCTGATGTTGGAGAGGTTGTATCCTGAGTGTGGAATCAATGGAAGATAAACCTAAGCAACATTTACAAGCATTATATACTTTTAATAACAACCTATTCATATGTTCATCATTTTGTCTTGGTGCCCAGTCCAGTTCAGTACTTGATACACAGTGAGCCTCATTAGCGTTTGTTGAATCAGTTCAGCATGAAAAGTAAATTTGAAACTTCCAATTTTGCTTTAACTCTTTGCGTAAATGATCCTGAAGTCACTAAAGCCAAGGTAAAAATTATACAGTTCATGCTGTGTTTATTCTAAAAAACAAACCAGTTTGTCAACCCTAGTTTGCTTCATTTTGTCTTAATTTAGGTCCTGGTGTTGATCCACTTCACAGGCAGCTAGAAAAAGGCATTGCTGGAATTAGGGTTTCTAGTCTTCCGGAAATCTCTGCCAGTAATTTAATAAATATAAAATGCAAAGTTTCTCATAAGGGACATTCAGTTTATGATAGTAAAACCCTGCTTTGTTCTAACATGCTACAACATGCTCATTGATCTTAAAGCAACAGAACAGAACTATTCACAAATGGATCAAGAAGCCCTTGCATTGTTGTGGTGATTGAGGACTTGCACAAGTATTGTTGACTGCATGGGATGACAGATTACTTAGATGCTTGGAGGGGTGGACCACAAGAATTGCCCAGACATCCAGGAATAAGTTGTTCTAGGCCTGTGTCTACAACAAACACGAAAGCCTTTTGCTTTCTCGTGATTATGTCTGGAAGCCATCTCAGTTTTCTGCTCAAGCCATTTGCATCTCTTACAAAGGTCTCACCTGTGTTCAAGGGCTGGGCTTGGGGAACTGAGATCTGGGCAAATGACCATGGCCATGGGACTGCTGGCATATTCAGGCAGCGATTAATTTGAGTTATTCTCACTCATTGGTGATGCCAATGGGGCAGTTTAGGGAACATTGCAGGCCCATAGATTTAGACATAGAGTTAGGATGTGCTGTTATCGTACACTGATGTTTTCCTGATATAAAAGTTACACTAATTTGCCATCAACATGGTGTATAGTTCATTGATAGTAGGCCACTTAAAGCAAAAAGGGGTTGATGGAGAAAAGTCATTCTATTCAATTAAAAAATGTATTAAGCACCTATTGGGTGTTAGTCACTGTACTAGGTGGGTCCTGAGAGATAAAGGAGAGCAAGAAATGGTTCTTACCCACAAGGAGCTTACAATCTAATGTTAAATACAATTTATACTTTGATCTAAATAGCATATATTTTGACATAAGAGGACAATTTAATTTTTTTTTTTTTTTAGTTCTCATATGGTATAGGGTAGAAAAGGATACCTGTGTTAGACTATAGCATTAAGGAAAAAGAAGGCTGATGGATTGATGGCCTTTTTTTCCTTAGAGAATCTTTTGGAAGATACAGCATCTCCTCACATTTCCTTTGCTTAAGTATCAGAGCCGTTAAAAATAGCACTGAAAATTGTGTAATAGCAATGGGTAGGTTTTACTGAAACAAACAAACAAAAAACCCCCCTACACCGCCAAAATATGAGTTATTGAATTGGAACTTTATGTATTTATAAATATTCTTCAACCTCTACTGTCTTTGGATCTTTTTAATTTTTTTTTTCTGATGTTGAAAGGGCCCAAAAGAAAATCCTAGGTGTTGTGACTTATTTTGGCCTTTGCTGAAACCTGCAAGAGTTCAGAGTTCGTTTCGGTTACCAATTTAATAAGGATGGTATTTTAAATTTCAGACTCTTGGTGACTATTTTTATGTCTCAGGAAAATCCTTTTTTCCACCCTTCTATCCTGCCTACCAACAGAGAGAATACAGCACCTTATAAGTCTCTCTTTCCTCCTACGACATGCTTCATAATGCCAGTGTTCTTCGCTTCAGCTCAGCTTCCAAATTTAATTCATTTGTTATGCCTATTTTTACCTTGAGACACGAAATCTGAATGTGTTGCTAAACTATCAGAGAAAGTGCTTTTCTTTGTGCCTTCCATCTAAGGCAATGTGTGCTTTCCTAATGGTATTATTTATAGCTGTGGGCTGTGAAAATGGAGCACAGACAGGCTGCCTACATCCCATGTCACACTTTTTTTTTTTTTTTGGTTGGAGTAGTTAGTCATTAGTACTGTTTGGTCACGAGCAGAGAAAGAGTGAAAATGTAAAATTCAATATGCTTTGTTTCCATGGTTCTGGTGTGAAATCTATGGGGGAAATTCCTGAGTGAGGTATGCCCCAGGTACTCACCTGACAAAGGATTCCAGGTTTACGGTGTGTCCTCAGCATCCCTTGCCTCATCCTGTCTGCCCTGGAAGTCTGTGTGTGTGAATGTGTTAGTCGGGACAGGCTAGTCTAGTTTACACCACAGTTAACAAACAGCCCCCAAATCTCAGTGACTTACAGACAGATTGGTCTATACCACATCCTTTCTCGATTGGCTGTCACCTCCTTCCTAGTCGTCTGATGGAGCAGTCTCTATCTGGAACACTCGGTCATTGTAGCAGGAAAAAAAAAACATGGCAAACCACCTTTTTTTTTTCCCTGAGACAGAGTCGCGCTCTGTCACTCTGGCTAGAGCTCAGTGGCATCGTCATAGCTTACTGCAACCTCAAGTGATTCTCCTGCCTCAGCCTCCCAAGTAGCTGAGACTACAGGTGCACACCACCACGCCTGGCTAATTTTTCTACTTTTTGTAGAGATGGGATCTTGCTCTTGCTCAGAGCTGGTTTTGAACTCCTGGCCTCAGGCAATCCTCCCACCTTGGCCTCCCAAAGTGCTAGGATTACAAACGTGAGCCACTATGCCCGAACAATCACCAACCACTTCTGTATGCTTCTGTATGAAAGTGATACGTATCATTTCTGTCTACGTATCATTTCATTGGCTAAAGCAAATAACATGACCACTTGTGAGTTCAACAGGGCAGTAATATTAATATATATTCCTCCCTCAGGGAGGGAAAAGCACCGGAATATTTGGTGAACAGACTACTACACTGGGAATTCATTGACTTTTATTTGGTAATAGTCAACAGAAAGTAAGATATTTTCAGAAAAGGACTGAATCTTGTGACTAAGCTTGGCAAAGAACTAGAATCTCTCTTAACTTTTTTTGTTCTGGGGGCTGGGGAGTAGACGTAAGTAAGGTAGGTGGTCTTATTGTCTAGAACACTAGACTGTTAAGGGCCACTTTCTAAGGTGCTCACATCTGTGTTATATGTTGTATCTGTATCCATTGTGTTTGTTGTTTGATCTGCTCAAATAATTAACTTTTGGGTGTTTTGCATTCTTGGTGACTTTCATTTGGTACTTGCCTGTGTATCCTGGCTCATCTCTCACCACTCTTGCCTCAGACTCTAGGCTCTGGCTGTAGTTAACTATTAACACTTGTTATTCTAGACATTTCCTTGCAGTGCCTTTTAGTCTTGCCTTGTCTGGCCATTTCCTGTCCTCTTTTAGGGTTCAGAGTCAACATCAATTTTCCTACTCTAGGTTAGGTGCCTCCGTGTTCCAATAACAAGCTGTCCTTCTTGATCTTTATCCTAACATTTATCCCATGGACGTATTGTTATTGTTTGCTTAGCAATTTCTCACTATGTGTAATTCATCATTGCTTTGTGAGGCCCACAACTCCAGCCTCATTGATCATCAAGTTTCTCTTTTGACCGTGAGGCACCAGCCACACTGGTCCTCTTTCTGTAACATTTAGACCTAAAAAATATCACCCAGGAATATTGAACTTGGTGGAAATAATAACCACAAAAGAAAATTCACAAGGATAGAAAAGAATCGATACAAGTTGATATGACAAAATCTTATTGATGAATGAAATTGCAGTATTACAATTTAAAGGGGAAATAATGCAACAAAATAATCTTAGTTAAAAAAGAAAATTTTTTTAAAAAGTTGGCTTAATTCTGATACTGGTGTTTGTATTATAAACATCCTCAGGGTAAAAATTTCCTCAGAAACAAAAATAGCAAAATGATGGGGTTGAAATGTCCTGTAAACATATTGAAATTTCGGTTTTATATAACAATTTATCTTGTAGAACTTTCCATGTCTTTAAATATTCATCTATAATATTTTCAGTGTCTGTGCAGCATTCCACTTTGTGCAAGCTCAACAGTGTATTTAACCAGACTCTTCTATTACTATATTCTACATATAACATATTCTATTATTTGGATTGTTTTAAACTTTTTGCTATTACAACTCTGTGAAGGATATCTTCATAGATAGGTGACAATATTTTCGCAAGAGGAATGTTTCTTGAATCTATTTTTTATAGATTGCAGAAATAGATACTATTTAAAAAACTGCTGTGAAGAAAAAGAGACTCTGTATGTCTTTCTTATTATTTCATTCAAGTTTTGGTTATCTGGCATTAAGGCTACTTATTAAATACGTGTCTTTTGGATTAAATGCATGTTTTTCTTTAACTTCCACTGCTGTCTGTGAGTGTGACAAAGCATGAGACAGTGTCTGATCTCGGCTTTTAAAATAAGCAAACCCCAAATACCTCAACTCAAATAGCTCAAAAACAGCATGAAAGAATTGAAATGTCACATAGGCCCTGCTAGGATTTAATCAGTGGGAATTTATTTGACTTGTGCTTATTCCAGTGCTATTTATAGTCAAAGGTAAATATAATTTTAGGTCTCCTTTTGAAACCACAAGCAGAACCAAATGTCGTTTCTGTAAAAGGCTGGAAGAAATGGATTGGGAATAAACTAATTTCATACTCATGCTTAGCACAGTGACTACAATTCATGAATTGCTGTTAAATGAATGAATAAATTGATTAATGAAAAAGGAATATTTGTTTCATACTTTGTAACAAGCAAGATGTCTACTAAATCTCTCGCTCAGCACCAGGCACAGCAAATTCAGATATTCAATGTAAATTCTTGACTAATGGATGAAGAAACAAATATGCTTTTCTACCACCTTGAACATCATTGAGCATTTAAAAACATCTGAGACCAACATGATCACATTTTAGCACTAGTTATGCTGAGTAGCCAATGACATGGACAGGGCCTTATGGCGATAGCGCGTGTAACTGGCGATGGATAAATGCTATAAATAAATGCTGTGGGGGAATTTATTGTTTTATTCTCCAGAAATAACCACAGTGTGTAAAGCATCTACTATGTTCTAGGTGCTCTCCCATTTTATAGACAAAGAAACAGAGGTGAAGAAAGTTAAAAAGAACAAAAACTCAAGTTTGCACAGAGAAAAGACGTGGCAGATATAGCTATCCACTTCTTTGTGATCGATCCTAAAACCGTGAATTCCATTGCACCCACAGCCTCTCTTTTGAGTTTCTAATCCAATAATATTCTTAAAAATCACTCATAATCCCATTATCCAGAGATAGTGGCTGGTATTTTCTAGAACTTTTGGGATCATATCTACTTTCAAAGAAAGATATAATATTTGGGATTATACTTTTTGTTCTGTATTGTAGATTCCTGTTTTTCCTTTGCCCTTAGCAATATATTGGAACATTTCCCCATAATCTCAAGTAGCTTTTACCATATACTTAAGTGGCCACTTCCCCCACCCCCATACACTGCAAGTAAATTACAAAGTCTTTGAGGGCAGAAACTTAAAAAAAAATACACATAGTGTTTTGCAGAATATTAGACATAAAACACGTAATTATTACCATAGCTAAAATACATAGTGTTTATTTTGTGCCAGGCATTGGTCTATTTGCATTATGTGGATTAATTCATTTAGCTTTCAGGAAAGATCTATAAGGCAAGACTATTATTTCCATTTTCCATATGAGGAAAGTGCCTAGGTCATTTACGGTTAGTCAGTGGTGGGGCCAAGTTCAAACCCGGGTGGACTGGCTCTGGGATACGCACTCCTCACCCAGCATGCTCATCCACCTAAAATAGATACACAATGAATACTTGTCAACTCTAGGAAATGGAGAGTAAAAGTAATTATGGGTATGCCTTGACATCTCTCATGTGTAAAAAGCCCACAATTCATCCCCATTGCTGTCTTGCCTGAATTCTAGACTCTTCTGTTAAGGCTTTTAAATTGAAAAAACAAATTCATCCTTATTTCTTCCAATTTCCCTTTGAGTTTTTAGTCTGGTGAGACTGAATGCATGAAGACATCATATCCATTCCCTTTTTTCGGTCCCTATTCTATCCCTATTCTATCCACTACTGAAAACCTACTTCAGTCCCTGAGTCCTCCATGAAGCATTCCTTATGTCCTTTAGGCCTTGTTGCCTCTCTTTCTTCTCTGACCCTTTGGTCTAAGATTAGATGAGAATTCTGTCTTGTCCATCTTTACCTTTCTTACTGCCTTAGGAAAAAATGTTTGACTCCCTGCAGGCAGGAAGTCAATATTCCTTTGCTGCATGAGCAAATGGCCAAATGAATAGTTGAGACTTACACTATTTTGCAGCTTACTGCATCTGCAGTAGTCTTCCCTCTGTAAATAGACTATAGGCTCTTGACGGAGAAGGATCAACTTTTGACCATTTCTCCAAACCTCAGAGTGCCTGAGATGCTCTACATCAACCCCAAATCCTTCGCCAATATTTGTAGTTGTTGTTCTGACTCAGTGGGGAGTATTTAAATGGTGGAGAAGTTGATGACTTTCTAAAAAATTTTTATATTACTTTGCCTTCTTGGTTTTAAAGAATAAGACCTACTTGCCTTTTATTAGATGAACTTAATTTCTTATTTGTATTTTCTATATATATCAAGGACTGGTTTTAAATCAATCACTATTTTCAGAGTTCAGTAGAATACAAAAGAATATTTGCATAGCATGACAGACAAATCTGGTTGCTGGGATTTTCCTACTTCCCAAATAGAGTTGAGCGTCCTACTTATGCATTAATTGAAGTCTTTTTCTTTTTTTCAGATAGATAACCTAATCATTTAAACTGTTTTCAGTGCAATTGTTTGTGCTTCTTTACTGAGAAATGTAACATACCCAGAAACATGCACAAAACAAAAATGTATATGTAGGTCAATGACTTATCACAAAGAAAATGTAAGTATAATCACTACCAATTCATGAAATAGAGTATTACCAGCATCATAGATTAGCTTTGTACCCCTACTGATTATTGACTCTTCCAAAAATAATGGCTATTCTGACTTTTATGATAATCATATCTTGCTGTTCTTTATAGTTTTGTACCCAAGCATGCATCTGTACAGTTTAGTTTTGGCTGTTTTTGAACTTCTATAAATAGAATCATTCATTCAGTCAATATTTTTTCTGAGCATATTCCTGATGCTTAACATTACATTTGGGAGATTCATCTATGTTGTTCTGCATGATTGTAGTTTATCCGTATTCATTGCTGCATAGTATTGCATTCTGTGACTACAGTTCAAATTATTTATCCATTTTACTGTTGATAGGATTTTTAGTTGTTTCTATTTTTTGATTCTTAGGAATAATGCTGCTACAGCGTTATTGTATATATTTCTTTTTTTTAAATGGAATCCTTGTTGCAATCGTACATATTTCTTGATGTATATATGCATACCTTTCTATTGGTTATATATAGGCGTAGAATTGCTAGTTCATAGACTAACATACAATAACATATTGTCAACTTTATCAGATAATGCTAGGCTACTTTCCAAAGTCAATGTACTGTGCCAATTTACATACCCACCAGCAATGTACGTATCCACATCATTGCCAGCATTTTGTATTGTCAATCTTTAAAATATTTTCCACTCTGGTAGTAGGCTGTAATATCGTATCGTGGCTTTAAATTACAGTTTCACAATTGTTAATATGGTTGAGCAACTCCATATATTTACTGATAATTTGCATATCTTCTCTAGTGTAATGCCTGTTCAAATATTTGGTATTTTGCCCATTATTCCATTGAATTTCCTGTGATTTTTCTCATGACTTGTAGGAATTCTTAATAATTTCTGGAAATCTGCCCTTTGTCAAGTGTGTTTTACAAAAATCTCCTACTCTGGTTTGTCTTTTCACTCTATTAATTGATATATCTTTTAATGAACAGAAGTTATTAATTTTAATTTAGTCCAATTTGTCAATCTTTTCCTTTATGAATATTGCCTTTTGTATCTTCTATTTAAGCAATCTTTGCTTACTCTGAAGCAATAAAGATATTACTTATATATCTAAGTAATATTTAGGTATTATCTTCTAATATCTTTATTATTGGGTCTATACATTTATGTCTACAATCCATCTGGACTTTTTTTTTTTTTCTGCATAGAGTGAGATAGCGGCCAGGTTTCATTTTTTCCATATGGACATCTAATAGGCATAGATTATCTCTTCTTCCATGGGTTTTGTAATGCCACTAATATAAAGTTAGTGTGCAAGAGTGCATGGGTCTCTTTCTGGGCTTTCTACTCTGTTTCATTGGTCTATTATTTATAATTTTACCAACAAAACCCTGAATTACTTACTATTGCTTTATAATAAGTCTTGCTATCTGGTAGAATCTTATCTTCTTTGAGTTTCTTAGTTTTTCTTAGTCTTTTGAATTGGCGTGTACATTGGAGGATAAACTGTTATTTTCAACAAAGAACATTCTGGGATTTTGATTGGGATTTTATTGAATGTATAGATCAATTTTGAGAGCATTAATAAATCCATAGTATTGAGTTTTTCAATCCATGGACATAGTTTATTCCTTCATTTATCTAAATCTCCTCTAATTTGTCTTAATTTCTGTGGAGATATTTTTTAGATCTTTTACTGATTTATCATTTTATTTTGGAGTTTTTAACTGTTAATAAAATGGAATCTTAAAATTAAAAAATGTTTAATTGATACATAATTGTGTATATTTATGAAGTTGAGTGTGATATTTCAATACATGTATACATTGTGTAGTGATCAAATCAGGGTGTTTAGCATACCTACAACCTTAAACATTTATCACTTCTTTGTGGCAAGAACATGCAAAATTCTATATTCTGCATTCCTTGAAATATATGCTGCATTGTTATTAGCTATAGTCACCCTCCCATGTAATAGAAAACCAGAATTTATTCTTCTTGTTTAATTGTAACTTTGTACTCATCGACCAATGTCTTCCCATGCTCCTTCCTCCCACACTCCCCAGCCTCTCATAACCACTATTCTACTCTGTACTTCTTTGAAATTAGCTTTGTATTCTCAAGTTCAATTGTATTTTTAATTAAGTTTATGGATTTTCTATATTGCTTTTTGTTAATAGTTTCCAATTTTCTGCCAAAATTCTCAATCTTGGCTTTTATATCTCCAACATAGTGAATACTATTATTTTAAAATCTGCATGTAATAAGTCTAACATCTTAAAGTCACTGTTGTTTGGTTTCTATTGTTTATTTTTTTCTGCTGTTTTTAATTTATGGTATTTTATTTTCTCTTATGCCTGGTTATTTTTTGTTTTATTTGTGACATTGTGCATAATCATTTATAGCAATAATAGAAGGCCTAGGATAATGTTATCTTCCTCTAAAGAAGATTAACATTTGCTTTTTCCAAGTTTCTGATGAAGCTTGCAATATGGTAAGTTTTAGGTGTGGAGATAATGCAAAGAGAAGCTTTGATCCTTAAGAGGCCTATTTCTGGTTTGTTGTTAAGATGTCGCCTTTCAGGGTCCTAATAGAAAGCAATGAGGGTTCACCTGGGTTCTCCTGCTTGGTGGACCCTGCATCCAAACTTTGTCCCCCTTGCTCTGGCAGATTGTCAAAAGCACTACAGCTTAGTTGCTCAGCTTCTCAGCCACTTTCTCCAGAATTGGCACAAATCTCCAGGAGAAAAGTAGCCCTGAATGCAGAATTATTCTTTATGAGTTTCTTTCTTCTCCTAACTCTTTGACCTTCTTCATCACCATGTTCTTCCATGATTTTAAGTGGAAGTTTCTATACCTTAGAACTTGTCTTAATTATGCTATTATTAGACTAAAAATTTTCCTTTGTTCCTGACTTTTGATTTTTGATTTCTTACTCTCCATTCTCTATACTTCTTTAAGAAGGGACTCTTTGAAAATTTATGCATATTCCTACTTTTTTTTTTAAAAGCACTGCAAAGTAAGTTGCTAGGATATTTAAAATCCTAACTACTTAAAGTGAACAAACCAATGAACAATTATTGGAGAGATGGACTGGACATGTTAATGCATACCAAAATACAAGTGGAAAAACTAGTATATGAGTGTTGAAAGTAGGCCATTAAAAATATTGTCAAATTTGACTTTTCTGTACTGTGAAAACATTTTATTTCTTTTAATTTCATAATAGGTATGTTGATGCTAGTTATTTTACTTAAAAAAGGGCTATACTATCATTGGATTAGTACTCCTTAGCAACCTTAAAATAACAAACCATAGCATATCAATGGAGGAAAAAGAGCAAATTGATAAATCAATCCAAATTGATTTCCTTTGGATTTTTAAAAACAACAGCCGGTGGGCCGGGCACGGTGGCTCACGCCTGTAATCGTAGCACTCCGGGAGGCTGAGGTGGGTGGATCGCTCAAGGTCAGGAGTTTGAAACCAGCCTGAGCAAGAGTGAGACCCTGTCTCTACTAAAAATGGAAAGAAATTTAATTGGCCAACTAAAAAAAAATATATAGAAAATATTAGCCGGGCATAGTGGCACATGCCTGTAGTCCCAGCTACTCGGGAGGCTGAGGCAGAAGGATCACTTGAGCCCAGGAGTTTGAGGTTGCTGTGAGCTAGGCTGACGCCACAGCACTCACTCTAGCTCAGGCAACAGAGTGAGACTCTGTCTCAAAAAAAAAAAAAAAAAAAATAGCCGGTGGAGAAAAAATATTTTTAAAATTTCTTTGATAGTTCCTTTTTAATGTTTTTATTATAAATAACTATAGACAGGATTTACGCCAAATAGAAAGATATTCTATTAATTGACAGACATATTACAAATAAAAATAAATGCTAATGGTGAAAATAATTGACTGCTTCCTTAGGACTAGTAATACATTCATATTTTCAGTTATAATCAGTGGATATGGATAAGGCTCTATCAAATATCATTCACAATAAGGCAACCAGAGTCACTTTTTAAAATAATACAATTCAAATCAGCCTTATGATGCCTGCCAATCACATCTAGAAGCAAATACCTAATGATTGCATCATTTTCAAGAACCTACATAACCTATATGATCTGACCCCACTCTTCTCATTCCCTCCTTCGTTGGACACCAGCACTGCTTGGCAGCTTTCTATCGTATTCCTTGAACACACCAAGATTGTTTGTACTATAAGTTTTTGCACTTGTTGATCCCCTTTGCCTGGAAGTTCTTGTCCCAGGCTTTTCTCTTGGTTGGTCTTGTTTTTGTCATTCAGGCTGCAACTTGAACTCCTCAATGAGAACTTATTTTACAAACAGTCTAAATTAACCTCCCCTCATCTCTGATGCCCCTAGTTCAATCCCATTGAATCAGCTTGTTTCGTTTTCTTCATAGCATGGATCATTATCTGAATTATCCTGTCCATTTATTTATTTACTTGCTTATACTCTTTCCTCTTTATTTTTTTTCTTGCTTAGATTTACCTTTTTTATTTCTAAAAATTCTTTATTTTTAATTATTATGGATACACAATAGTTATACATAATTATGGTGTGCATGTGACATTTTGATATAAGTATACAATGTGTAATGATCCAATCAGGTAATTGGGATATACATCACCTCAAATATTTATCATTTCTTAGTGCTAAGAAATTTGCAGTTCCATTCTTTTAGTTATCTTGAAATATATAACAAATTATTATTAACTATAGTTCCCCTATTGTGTTACTGAACACTAGATCTTATTCATTCTATCTGACTAAAGTTTTATATCCATTAGTCATGCTCTCTTTATCCTTCCCTCACCACTACTCTTCCCAGCCTCTGGTATCCATCTTTCTACTCTCTATCTCCATGAGTTCAATTTTTTTTCAGCTCCCACATATGAGTGAGAATATGTAATATTTGACATTCCATTCCTAGCTTATTTTACTTAACATAATGTCCTCCAGTTCCATCCATGTGTTGCAAATGGCAGGATTTCATTCATTTTTATGGCTAAATAATATTCCATTGTGTATATATGCCATATTTTCTTTATCCATTCATCCACTGATGGACACTTAGGTTGATTCTGCAACTTGGCTGTTGTGCATAGTCCTGCAATAAACATGGGAGTGCAGCTATCTCTTTGATACATTGATTTTTTCTCTTCTGGATATATACCCAAGAGTGAGATTTCTGGATTATATAGTAGTTCTATTCTTAGTTTTTTGATGAACTTCCATACTGTTCTCTGTGGTGGTTATACTAGCTTATATTCCCACTAACAGTGTACTAAGTTTTCCCTTTCTTCACATCCTTATCAGCATCTTTTTTTGTCTGTCTTTTTGATAAAAACTATTTTAACTGGGGTGAGTTGACATTTCATTCTGGTTTGGATTTGCATTCTTTTGATGATTTGTGATGTTGAGCATTTTTTCATGTACCTGTTGGCCATTTGTATATCTTCTTTTGAGAAGCGTGTTTTCAGATCTTTTGGCCATTTTAAATCAGATTATTTGGTTTTTTTTCCTTTTTAGTTGTTTGAGCTCCTTATATATTCTGGTTAGTAATCCTTTGTCAGATGGATAGCTTGCAATTTTTTTCTCCCATTCTGTGGGTTGTCTCTTCACTTTGTTGATTGTTTCCTTTGCTGTGCAGAAGTATTTTCTTAACTTGGTATGATCCAGTTGCCCATTTTTGCTTTGGTTGCTTGTGCTTTTGAGGTCTTACTAAAGAAATCTTTGCCAAGACCAATGTTTTGAAGTGTTTCTCCAGTGTTTTCTTCTAACAGTTTTATAATTTCAGGTCTTAGATTTAAGTTTTTAATTCACTTTGATTTGCTTTTTGTGTATGATGAGACATAGGGGTCTAGTTTCATTCTTTGTATATGAATATCCAGTTTTCCTAGCACCGTCTACCGAAGAGGGTATTCTTTTCCCAATGCATGTTTTTGGTACCTTTGTCAAAAATGAGTTGCGTGGATTTATATCTGATTTTATGCCATTAGTCTATGTGTCTGTTTTTATTCCAGTACCATGGTGTTTTGATTACCATAGCTTTGTAGTATAATTTGAAGTCAGTTAATGTGATGTTTCCAGCTTTGTTCTTCTTGCTCAGTATTGCTTTGGCTATTCAGGGTCTTTCGTGGTTCCATATAAATTTTAGGATTACTTTTTATATTTTTGTGAAGAATGTCATTGGTATTTTGATAGGAATTGACTTGAATCTATAGATTGTGTTGGGTAGTATAGACATTTTAACAATATTGATTTTTCATTCTATTTTCCAGAACCTAGAACAGTGCCCGTCACATGGTAAGTCTTGAAAATAATCCTTGATGAGCTCTCAAACATGATATATGAAAGGTTGTGGCAAAATATATTTGTTATCTTAATAGAGAATTCCATTGCCTACATCAGCAAATTTTATGCTGGAGAAAATTCATTAGAGTGAGATTCCCCAAGGAGAACTAATTCTGGCCTAAATGATGTTAAATGTTTAACTTAAAATGAAAACCAATCTTTGAATAGTGTTCAAACTTGCCTAGAGGAAATATACGTGTATATATATGTGTGTGTTTATATATATATTTTTTCATATGGAGAATCGTTCATATTCTCTGAAAAAGGACTGTTGAAGTGATTCTTACATAAAAAATATTATCTGAGGCCAGGCAAAGTGGCTCACACCTGCAATCCTAGCAGTCTGGAAGGCCAAGGTGGGAGGATTGCTTAAGGTCAAGAGTTCAAGACCATCCTATGCAAGTGCAAGACCCCCATCTCTACAAAAGGTAGAAAAATTAGCCAGGTGTGCTGGCATGTGCCTGTAGTCCCAGCTACTTGGGAGGGTGGGGCAGGAGAATCGCTTGAGCCTAGGAGTTTGAGGTTGCAGTG
>CAUYRT010046913.1:0-55418 GCA_963574885.1 Lepilemur ruficaudatus
AAAAAGCCCTTTTCTCTTCTCTTTTTTTTTTTTTTTGAGACAGAGTCTCACTCTATTGCCCCGGCTGCAGAGTGCCGTGGTGTCAGCCTAGCTCACAGCAACCTCAAACTCCTGGGCTCAAGCGATCCTTCTGCCTCAGCCCCCCGAGTAGCTGGGACTACAGGCATGTGCCACCATGCCCAGCTAATTTTTTTTTTTTTACATATATTTTTAGTTGTCCAATTAATTTCCTTCTATTTGTAGTAGAGACGGGGGTCTTGCTCTTGCTCAGGCTGGTTTCGAACTCCTGACCTTGAGCAATCCTCCCGCCTCGGCCTCCCAGAGTGCTAGGATTATAGGCGTGAGCCACCGCGCCGAGCCTTCTCTTCTCTTTCTTCACATGGCTTCCTCTTGGTTTTCTTCCAACCTTACTTTTACTTCTATAGACAGTTTTGTTGATGTTGCCCGCTTGATTTCTCATATTGGAGCCTTCTAATATTCATTTTTTGACATTTTCTTATAAGGTTATTCCATCTAGTCGCACGGTTTTAAATACCATCTGTATGCCAATACCTTTACTTATCTTGAACACTGACATCCTCAATGAGGTCAGTGCATATTTCATATCTCTATGCATTTTTTTCAAATTTTTCTCCACAAAGCTTGTTTTATTCTCCCTGAATCTTCTTTAATTCAGCTTTTTTTCTGACAACCTTTGTCCAAATAATAAATCTGTTCAATCTTAACTTTATATGTTGCTCCTAATATATTTAACTCTTGCCATCATCATGCCTTCCATTCAAATCAGTCCGCCGTCATCTCTCACCTGTAGTACTGCCATAACTTCCTAATTGATCTTTGACTTTTTCCATGCCTGGATCTCTACAGCCACTCCCTCATTATAGTAGCCTACAAGATTTTAAAGCCTACCTCAGGTCAGTTTATGCATCCACCTAAAACCTTTAAATGTTTTTTTTCACTGCTGTCATTGCCTTGGAACAGGCTGCTCGCAAACTTCGCTTTTCTTCTTGTCATCTGCATCTCGGCTCAAATGTTTCTCCTTCAGAGAAATCTTCCTAACTACCCTCTACTCTTTGGGATCTCTTAGTCTTTCCTTTTAATGTCACTAAGTTTTTGTTTTGTTTAGAAGTTAAAATCACTGTCTGAAATTATCTTATTCATTTATTACATTTGGCTTCCTCTCTCCCCCAATGTAAACTCAATCACAACAGGGGCATTGCCTGTCTTACCCAATACAACGGTGCAAAGTGTGCATGTGATAAATACTAACCAATTGTTCAATATCAATAAAGTGAATGAATGAATCTTGTATTTTTCTTTCTTCTGTAATTACATCTTTTTAGTCTGGTAGGCTTTCCCATTGTTAGTTTTCATCTAATAATGGATCCTAGATTGAGAGATTGTATCAACGCTGAGAGTAGGGAGTGAAAAAGTACCTGTATTCACATTAGTGTTATGACAAATTCACCTGTAACTTATAACTCAGATTCACTCACTCTGTCTGGCATGCTTTTTTTCTTTCATTTTCCATTTTATTTCTTATATTTAACTCTCTTATACATCTATAATTACTTTTACGCATAGTGTAGAGAGCTATATTTTTAAATAATGATTTTCACAATATCATTTATTGAGGTAAACATTAGGTTTTGAAAAGACTAGGCTATGTTGAATAAAGATATTTTAAGGTGATCAGAACAGAGATGTCTTTGTAAAACTGAGGAGGAAGATGAGATCTCTAAGGAAAGTGTTCTGGGTGTGAAAAGCAGATGCCCTTGGGAACCTTTTCTACTCAAATTTCTTCTTTATTTTGGGACATATTTCAGTTTTCTATTTCATCCCATTTTTATATTTATTCTTTACGTAAATCTCATTGTGTGAGAAATATGTTATGTGGTGTTTTAATTTCCAAACATTTTTTATGATTTTCAATTATTTGTTTATCAATGCAGACTCAAATATCATATGGTCACATCATCTACTTTGCCCCACACAATTTGTCAGTGGCTCCTATTATTACATATCTGCGTGTTCTTCACATATTATAAATATACATATATAAATTTAAATGTTATTACTTCTTAGAAGATGTAATATTGGAGGAGTGTAGGCAGAATTTCATAGACACAGGCAGTACACTTTGGGGATTGGTTTTAATCTGTTCTTGTTGAAACTGCTGAATGAGTTGTTAGCTTTACTCTGCCCCATATGAGGAAGAGGCCATATGTGGATAAAAAAAAAAAAAAAAAAAAAAAAATTCAGCCGGGTGTAGTGGCTCACGCCTATAATCATAGCACGATGGGAGGCTGAGATGGGTGGATCACTCAAGGTCAGGAGTTCGAGACCAGCCTGAGTAAGAGTGAGACCCTGTCTCTACTAAAAATAGAAATTAATTGGCCAACTAAAAATATATAGAAAAAAATTAGCCAGGCATGGTCGCACATGCCTGTAGTCCCAGCTACTAGGGAGGCTGAGGCAGAAGGATTGCTTGAGCCCAGGAGTTTGAGGTTGCTGTGAGCTGATGCCACGGCACTCACTCTAGCCCGGGCAACAGCGCGATACTCTGTCTAAAAAAAAAAAAAAAAAAAAAAAAAAAAAAATTTCCTTAAAGCACTTGCTTTAAAATCAGTTGATTCATAGTTTTAAAGATGATGTAAGAGAAGCAATCTACACAGAGCTCATGGACTCCCCTTGTTTTCTTTACCCCTCTGAAATTGGAGTGTCAGTGAGATTATGCCAGAATTATTTCTATTTTGTACACAAAATGTTGTCTTTCTCCATCTGGAGAAAGAAAAATTTCCTGGTTCCATTTTGAATTTGTCTTTTTACGTACTAAATCTTATATTGTGAGGAAATGACTGGTATTTTTTTTCCAAATGGGACAACTTCCTATATTTCTTGTTTTGTGTAAAAGAATATTTTTGCTTTAAAAGACTTTAAGAATACTCAAATAATACAACCATGTATGCAAAGGGTAATCAACTGATACAATAAATCTTTAAAGTATTTGAAACATTTCTGTATACGTATTTTCATTTATTTCTCCAAACCCACTTATAGGGTAGGTTGGTGGATATGAGATTATTTGAAGCAGATTTGACAGGAATTAGCATGTTGGGGAAATACTGAGGAATTATCCAGAGGATGAGCCTTTTGACAAAACACACATGGTTGTTACTCCCTTTTCCCTCACTGATGGAAAAAAGAAAACAAAGATGAGAGTTAACAGTCTCAAACCTTCCTGGCACCTAGAAAGTTTAAGATCTAAGAAAGAAGCTAACATGAAAAAAGAATTTAAGCGAGAATTTTATGTGAAGGGGCCACCTTCTGACTGGTAGGCAGAGAAATTCCCAGACATACATAAAAAAGAGTGACTGTGTTTATTTTTTTGAGACAGGGTCTTATTCTGTTGCCCAGGCTGGAGTGCAGTGGTGTCATCATAGCTCACTGCAGTCTCAAACTCCTGGCCTCAAGTGATCCTCCTGCCTCGGCCTCCCAAAGTGCTGGGATTACAGGCATGAACAATTGCACCTAGACTGTGTTTGTTTATTAAGAGCACTAGAATAAATTTGGAAAGAGGGAGCAGTGGCAATCCTCTTAGATATTGCACTTAGGTATTATGAGGGAAAAAAGAACATGTCCCAAATTAAGGAAAAAGTGAAGAAAATTCATTTCCACCTGCAATGCCAGCAACTCCATGACAGCTCATTTCTTCATAACATTGGCTTTCAGTCCAAAAATGATTTATTGACGCCTGAATGCCTGAATTTACTTCATTACATTTGAAAGAAAACATCAAACACTCTCGCTCTGTGATGACTTCCTACACAACTCAGAAGCGGCCTCCTTCCCGTGCCTCTTTTCCACAGATCCGCTTCATCAGCCAGCTTCTTTGTAAGAACAGCTGCGTTTGTGTATGCTCAGATGTATGATTTAAAAATCACACAATATTCAGGAAGTGTCCAAGAATAAGGGTTGAATTAGCAAAATCTTTATTGATTTTAGGTGCCTGGAGTCTGTGATTCAAGTACAGAGCAAAGGATGCCAAGAAGTCAGGAGGAAAAGTGATGCGTAAACTGCTTGAGATGGACAGGAATGATTACAGAGCACAGCCTGCTCCCGGAACACAAAAATCTGTCCATGACACCGATCCTGGGGGGTGGGGCTGTGGATGGTAACCACCACGAAGTAAACATAGGGAGGCATCGTTAAAATCATGGTGATGTAATTTTAAGACAATGCTGAGTCTAGAAGATATTTATCCTTTCCTTTCTTGTGAAGATAGCTTGGTTCCTGATAAAGAGGATAATTCAAACATCCGATTCCCACTGAAATGGAAACAGAGAGGAGAGCTATAGCTCTTCATTCAGTAAAATATTTGTCAACCATTAAGTATATATTAAATGAGGCACTATTCTTGGCTCTAGAGGTATAGAAATGAGCAGATTTGTACAACAGAACTTTGGACACAAATAGAAATAAATAGGCATAAAAACAGAGACAAAAATGAAAACAATGCCATGCATATAAGGAATTGCGTTTATAATGAAAGGGATGAACTTGAATTCATTGCATAATGGCAGAAACAGAAATTGACAGCACTAGGATATGAAGTAACTAATAAATCTGAAGTAGCTCTATGTAACAATGTGATTCATTGATAAAGAATAAACACAACTTAACTGGGTATTGGATTCTAGGCTCAAAATAATATTTCCCTCAATGTTTTGTTGTATTTGATATTCCAGTCTCTGCCTTTGCCTTATGGGAAGACCAATGCCATTCATTTTGATGCTTATAGTTTTATAGTTGATTTTTATGGTTTCAATTTTCTCTTCCCTAAAAGATTTTAATATTATCTCTTTACACCTGGTACTCTGAAATTTCACAACAATATACCTTAACGTGAGTCTTCTTTCCTGCATTGTATTTGTCCTATTTTCTTTGGAACACTAATTTTTTAATCAAGTCTAGGAATATATACAAGATATATACAAGGATATATACAAGAAGAGCCAGGAGTTTTTGTAGGGCTAAACATTAGGGAAGTTTTAAACATATGCGGAAACACATGCACACACAATGATGGGGTTGTGTCAAGGGGATACAGGAGCCAACTGAATGTGCTCCCAATAGCTAAAGCTGGAACCATTTGCATAACAAAATAAAGTAAGTCAACGTCTAAAATTGATATCCATGACTCCATACTGATATAATAACTGAATAAGTAAATACATGGGGAAGAATAGATAAATCTCTCATGCAAAAGAATTCTAAATAATTTATCCAGATTCTACTTTCAAGGAAGTAGAACACAAATCCTCCCTCCTTAAATGTGGGCTGTATGTAGGATCTTCCTTCCAAAGAGTGCAGTGAAAAAGAGAAAAAAGAGTAACTTCACAATGAAGAAACTTGAGAAACACTATCTCAGCCAAGTGGCCAAGGTTAATCTCAATACGGAGAAGTCTGTTGATCGTATGAACCCTTGAAATGTGATGGAAATGGTACTTCACGTTTATGATCTTCTTCCCCAAAACACATGGCCCTGTGTAATCCTGAGAAACATGTCAGATGAGGCACAGTTGAGGATCATTCTACAAAACTCCTGACAAGTGCCCATTCACACTTTCAAGGTCATAGAAAACAATGAAAGTCTGAGAAACTGTTGTGGCCAAAAGTAGCCTGAGGAGATCTGATGACTAAATGTAAAACAATACTTTAGATAGAATCTTGGAACAGAAAAAGCACATTAGGTAAAAATTAAGAAATCTCAATAAAGTATAGACTTTAGTTAATAATAACATATCAATATTGGTTTATTATTTATGACAAAAGCTCCATATCAATACAAGAAGTTAATAACAGGGGAAACTTCTGGGTAAATGTGAATTCTCTGTACTACATAATTTTTCTATAAATGAAAGCTATTCTTAAATCAAAAGTACCTCTAAAATTATTACATGAAGATATCAATTCTCACAAGTTTTTTTAAAAAGTAAGAAGTTTGAAAACTAACTCTGTCGGAGAAGCTATGGTCAAACACATACAAAACTGCATATCCACTCTGGAGTTGAATTTGGCCATACCTAACAAAAACTACATAGGTTTTTACTTTTTGATCCCTCAATCTCACCTCTTAGAATTCCCTCTGAGACATATCTCCAATAATACAAAAATACATTTCCATAAAGAGCTTCATGTAACATCATTTGTAATGGCAAGGGGGGAAAAATCTAGTATTATGTAACTACCTTTAACACGAACTTTCAGTTTCCTGTCTTATTTTAATCTCACTCTGAACCCTGCTTTTATGCACCAAGTGTTTCTAATTTCTGAGACTTCTCAACAGAAATAACTTGCTTCTTGTGGTTTTTTTCCTTGTAGGTTTTAAGTTTTCTGAGATAAGTCAGTTACCACTCATTTGTTTGCTTTTTTACTTCCTTATTGTTATATTCTTTTCCTGCCATTTTTATCCCTGTTATGTTCATTTACTATCATTTCAGATAGGAAAGACATAAATTCGTACATTCAATACAAATGATTTAACTGTCAGTCCTCAGGGTTTGGTTTTGAATTTGTAATATGCATTGGGTTTAAGTCAGCTTTAAGCTGTATTATACCTTGTATGGATTTAGTCTCTTTTGCCAAATAATTAAACTTCTTCTTAATCTTCATAAAGTAATTTAACCAAGTATTTTATTTATTCAACAAATATTTAGCATTTTCTATAAACCAAGCATCTTGGTATAAATACCTCCCAGGCTACATTACAATATTTGCCTTTTAAGTAAAGCAGGAAGCTCTTGTAGGGTTTCAATATAATAATGATGCATGTTAAAAAGTATATCACTTCAGCTGCTGTCAATAAAACGAATTAGGACATAATCATAGCAGAGGGATAAAAGGAGGTAATTTCTGTGCTGGAAATCAATGAAGACAGTGGCTTGGAAAAGAGTGTTGTTAAAAAGTGAGATAGCGATAATGGACTTATTTGGGAAATATTTTGAAGGCATATTATGGTCCTTACTAATTGCATCTAGGGGGTGATGAAAATGAAGAATCAGTACAGCTCTTAAATTTTTGGCTTAATCAGCTACTAAGGTTCTTTACCGAGAAGATGACAACTGGTAAATGTGTTCGTGTGGAAAGGCTAGTAGGTGCTCACGGCACGAGTGGAGAAAGATTTCTCATGCAGAGATTAAGATACAAGAGTAAAAAAGTTTATTCTACTCTTCTTAGAGGAGAGAGAGAATGTGTGTGTGTGTGAGAGAGAGAGAGACAGAGAGAGAGAAAGGGGGAAAGAAGGGAGAGAAGGGGGAGAGAGCAGGGAGATGGTGTGGGATCCCAAAGAAAGACAAGGGGTGCCATCAGCGAGGCTAAGGGGCTCCTCGATTTTAAGGGGGATGAAGAGAAGAAAGAAAATAGTGATGGCCGTCAGTTGATGACAAAAGCGGCAGCAGGTAGATAACAAACACTGCCAGGACGTCAAAGTCCAAGAGTTGGTCTCCTGCCTTCCTTGGAGAAGGGATTATCACAGGAGCTGTGACTCTGTCCTCGAGATATGGTTGAGGCTTGGAGCTTGTTCTGCTGTTTACTCAGGAACTCTGTAAAAACAGATTCTCAAAAAAAAAAAAACAAAACAGTTTTGAAAGAGAGAGATTTACATCTCTTCTCTGTTCATTCAGCTTTTTCAGAAGTTGTGCAAAACAGAACTCCTGCAGGATACCTGTTAGTGAGAGAACTCATAGGATTGATCTTCAACTGTTACTGGGGAAATTGTGGGATTAGATATTTCCCTGTTATTTTTGCAAAGCCGCCCCTTTCAAAATGAATATGTTTACAGGAATGAGAGTGAAAGGGAGATATATTTCAAGGGCTAAATTTTACATGTGTTACATCCAAGTCCTGACTTATGAAACAATTTGTGGTATTATCAAAGCAAGGCACCAGAGCTGGTAGGATTCGATTAATTGATATCTGCTCTAAGTTGTCATGGTTCTTAAATTCAAAACAAAACAAGAAGTGCAACCTCCTCTTAATGACTGGACAAAAAGATGATCTTTGGTCAAATAGAAGGTTAAAGAGTCCTCAGCAAATCTTAGGATCCTAATTTTCAGGGATATCACTTAAACAACTGAAGTGCTGTTAATAGAAATTTATAGTGCACATACCATCAAGAATTTACAAAGCTGAAAATTGGAAATAACTTTGGAGACGACAAAAAAAAAATTCTTTGGGTGCATACTCCTGCTCATAGTCTAAATTATTAATGAACTTGTAACACTGTAATAGGTGACTGACTACACGATGTTCAGTTTTCTATGAATGATTGCTAAGGCTATCAATGGGTTAAAAATACAAGTAATTTTATTAGCACATTGGTTGTTAGGTATGCAAAATCTAACCTGTTTATGATGTCTTTATTCATAGTGACATGATGATTAAGGCACTAATCATGTATTAAAAAATGATCATCCAAAGGTTTCCCTGGCTAAATGGCAACAACTGAAAAGGTATAAGTTTGCCTGAATTCCTATAAAGTGTTTTGTTTACAATTACTCTCAGGCTTCTGAGGATTTATAAGTCTATATGTGAGTATAAGTGTTCTGTAAAAAATAAAGCTTTCTTTTTCTTCTCTTTAATGTTCGGTTGATTGACTTAAAATAAATCAAATATTCCACAATGATCAGTTCAATGGAATTAATGCTATCTCTAGGCCACATTTACCTCTTCATAATAAAATAATCTTATAGGTTTAGTTTACACCAATAAATGACTTTATTTACTATCTACTGAGCTAGATGTGGCTCAAAGATGAATAAGATGCATTGCCTATTTTCCAAGGGATTTTGATGTCACCAAATTTTACTGTAATTACTCAGCCAGTCTCTGAAATCTAACGTAATGGAATTTGAGTGGAGAAAGTAGGAAGGCAAAGAAAGGCATTTTGCACCAGCAGCTAACAGTTATTAAGCTCCTACAGCTTTTACCAGTTCTATACATTTTTCCTACGTAGGGGAAATGCTAGGTTGTGAAGTGCATCATGCTTTCCAAAAATAATCCTCCAACACACACACGTACACACACCCCACAGTCAGTTGCCCCCTAATTCTCCTTGGTAACATAGTGGGAGAAACAATCTTTACTTCATGTAAAGCTGTGGGTGCTCATTCCTGACAGCCAGTGAGATATATTTATTGGCTAGAATGGATTTTCTGTGGAAATTCTGATTTTAATTGCAGCAATAAGCAGATATTGAGCACAGCAATTTTTTCACAAAAGTATTTTGCCAATTTTTGACACACTGTTCTCCAAAAAGTTTAGATCACTTTTATGTTTAAGTTCCAATTGAACGTTCTTAGGATGACACCAAAGGCTGAGCAGCATGGTGTCACTGGGCTTAGGGCACTAAAATCATATCTGTAAACCAAAAAGAAGGAAGAAGTCTAAAGAAGCAAACTAAAGAATGCCTTCCCACTTAGAAATATTTTTTTCAAATATCTGTTTTCCATAGCAAGCCCTGAATATGGAACCAGATGAAACATGCCAGATGACTGAGTCTGTTTTAAACAATGTAAAAAATCATATTAGTCCCTAAGGTTTTGCCCCAAATCTCATGTTTGGATTTTATTTCCCCTTTTGGCAAAAATGACAAAGTTAAATGAAAACATGTCTTGTGTGTTGTCAGTGGTAATATGCAAGAGAAGAAGTGCCTTGCCAGATATCAGTTCTAATAGTACAAGGCAGAGGCAGACCCATTTCACTGAGAGAAATGTGTTTTCGTTTCAGGAGGTGAAATCAGCTTCAATGACTATTATCTGGACTTAACCGTCTCTCATTAATGAACCTAATATTTGAAACAAGTCTAGGATTCTCAATAAGGTAATTAGGCATGAATGGTTCCTATTAATATAATCACTACTCCTGCAAGAATAGGTCTTCTCTCTTGCTTGTGTACACTGTTTGAGTGCCATCAGTGGAATTGTGGAGAGGGGAATCTCACCACTTAAGCAGGAGGGATCCGGAGATGGAGCTGCTCCTGTTTTGGTTTCCTGGTTTGTCAGCCAGCATTCCTCATCTATTAAATATCACCTCCTAGATGTTTATTTCATGCCCAATTAATATACGAAGCTATGTATTCTTGAATATTTTCCTGCTAACTCATTAAGGCTAGAACATGGAGAGAATGTAATTGCCAAGATACCATAGTCAACCTCATTTCTTTGGTACTTACAGGCATATCTAGGCTCATAAAGTAGCAAGAATCAAAATAAGGAGGTGGTGGGATCACCTAAGACAAAAGTAATGTTTTCATCATACAACCAATAACAGCTTTTAAGATTTTACTTGAAGAAAAGACCACTTATTTATTTTTCGCCAATAATTCATAACAACTACATGACAAGTAGGTGGAATTGACCCTAGAAGCAATAAATAGAAGTTTCACCTGTTTCTTTCACCTGTTTGCAGGATAGAACTGAAACAGGGAAGTGGACCCCAAAACTGGGATCCAGCCTGAAAGCCAAGTGGGTTCTTCGCTTTGCACAGAAAAGAATTTAAGAGTGAGCCAACAGAGTGAGGCAAAAGCAGATTTATTGAGGTAAGAGCCCATAGAACAGCGGCTAACTCTCAGAGCAACAGAGAATGACACTTTTCCAGGGGCTTATTTCACACCTTCTATTTAATTTTGTTAAGCAGAGGGAAGATGATTCATACGATTTATGGAAAAGAGGCAGGAAATTCCTGAAACTGAGGGTTCTTCCTTTTTACAAACCATACAAGGTAACTTTCAGGAGTTTCCTGAAACACTCCAGTCCTTTAGAGGACATTAACACCCAGTTCTTAATACAGAAGGAAAAAATCTAGAACATGCATGACTAGGCAGCACACTGCTTCCGATTGCATTTGACACTATTGCCAAAATCCTGTTCGGCTACAAAAACTGAAACATCATTTGTGAAATGTGTGCTTAATCTTTTCGAGTCCTACAGCGTAAAGACCACCAAGAATGCATTTGCAGTTAAAAAAATTTTTTAAAAAAGTGACGTTTATTTAGTTTGCTGCATGAAGAAAGAGAAAATGAAACCTGGGGAAGTGCAGGATATCTCAGCAGGGAGATTTGGGTAAGAAACCTTACGAGGTCAGGTGATTCTAAAAAGAGATTACGGAAGTGAGCGTCTATTCCCCAATGGATGTCTTCAGAAAGTTGGCACAATTCAGTGACTGGATGTGTTAATATTTTTAACTAGGAGGCTGGACATTTAAGCAGTACTGGAGTTGTCATTAACAAATGAAGACAAATCACTCAGAAAATATGTTAGTGAGAAGCAGAGGGGATTTAGTCATTTTTGAAGTCTTAGAGTGGCCTTGTCTAATTTGGAGGGAATACCATAGTCTGCTTGTCTACATGTGATTTTTTTACCTTTTCGGTTCTACATAGAAATTCATGAAGTTTTTATCACACCCCAACTTTTTATAGTACAGAAAGTAACAGTGATTTGTCATTGCAACAATAATTTCCATATAGATTCATTAACATATTTGTAGAAATGATCAGCATAAATCATCTGGCTTACAATAATTTTATCATAAATATAATATTTTGCAGTGGCCCTGAATTTTCTTAAGTAAAAATTGTTAATTTAGTGAAAAACATTTCTGAACTAGATCTGCTAAATAAAAATATGAACTGCATTTCCCCATTCCCAGAAAAAAGAAATTCATCAAAATTTCTCATGTTTTTTGGCTATGTGAGCCATATAAACTTTCAATCATGGAAAAATATAATATGAAGATTTCTGCTAAAATATTTTCTCTGACTTGCATTTCAGACAAATGCTTATATATACATCTTACTATTAATTTATAAAAAATATAGTTTAGCAACCATCCTTCTTTGTCAAATACTCTTCAATTTAGTGCCCAGTCTTATGGAGGAAAATAAAGTAATATGGCAAATATGTGTTGATGTAATCACAGGAGGAGGAAGAGAGGGAGAACACACTGCCACCCAAATATCTGCACAGCCTGGTGAGCATTTATTTAAAAACTAACTAAATAATCGCCTACATATAGAAATAAATTAAATCAACCCTAAAAGCCTATGTGTTGAGGAATCTTTTGCATCCAGATCAGCCTGACTACCCTGTTCTGTGAGAGGACTCGTGGGTTGGGCAGAGAGCATCCACTTAGAGTTAGCATGCAGTTGCCATGACATTCGACCTCTCCAATCACAAGGCAAAAATATAATATGTTTTGACACACAGATATTCAGCAGAAATTTTCAAACCTGTACCGACATTTTAGGGGTCAGCCAAAAATATACTAAAAACCAAAATTTCCATGTCCCCTGACTCTGAAACTTTTTTAAAAAATTTTTCCTTCATCACAGCAATAGAACAAAAGTTACATCTCTTCATAATCAATCAGTGAGCATGCACACAGCACTGTGCTACTATGAAGGATTCAAGAGAAATAAAACACATTGTCCTTAACTTTTACTTTGCAGTTTATGGAGACAAAGGTTACAGACCAGCATAAGACAGGACAAAATTAGATATGAAGGTTTATGATACAGAGAGTAAAAGCTATCAGACTATAGAAGCATAGAAGTCACTGTAGGTTAAAAATAACTAAAAATGTTTATAGAAAAGATAGGATTTCCCATAAGACCTAAAAAAGGGTTTATGAGTTGTTATGATCAAGCAGAGAGAAACGATACTGATTTAAAGACATAAAGATGTTCAAAAGACATCCAGATAAATCACATTGTATTGATACATCACTAAGCGCAATTATTAATAAATTCATTCTGCAAAAAGGCTAAATTGAAATATTAGAACAATTATTGAGGAAAGTATAACTCTGTTTTCTATTTGCTTGGGAAGAATTATTTTGACTCGTAATAATTAGATTAGCTTCCCTTAAGGACCCTGTATTATAAAAAGAAAATGAACAACAAAAAAATCAAGTGCTACACACAGTTCACTTGCTTCCAACAATTTACAAATGGCGCACTCATGCAGATCATAGGGACTCCGTGGAGAAAGATTAAGCAAAATGTATCATTGAGAGGCACTGAACCCAGCTGCATTTCATCAATCTCTGCTGAGTGGCAGAAATCCAGTTCTCTTTCAACCTCACCAAAGGAAAATATGCATGAGGTTAAGAGAATTATAAGGAGAAAATTACTCATTGCTGCCAAACTGGACTGAATCCTACATCCCAAACGGATTATGTGGAGGGAAGAAAGGCCCAGTAAAAAATCCAGATGGAGATCTCTTTGTCAGTCTTTTGTTAGTCAAGTATTTATTAAGTACCTACTATATGTCATGCACTATGCTATATTGGAACACAGCTGTGAATGAATCAGAAGCTGTGACTTCAGAGCACATACAGTTTAATAGAGGGAGCAACCTATAAACACCCAGTCTGACCTTACAAGAAAAATTTAGATTAAAAATTGATAACCATTAAGAAGACAGACTAGAGTAGTTTAGTGCAGAGTGACATGGGAGTCATCTTAAGAAGTGAAAAAGTCCTCTCAGATGAAGATACATTTATATTTTGTATTAGACCTAAATGATGACAATCCAGCTATGGTAGGATTTGGGGAAGGCATATTTTAAGCAGAAGGAAAGCAACTATTTTCTTTAGTTGTTTATTCATAACTCTTTCAGACAAGCATGCAAGCAAATAAACAACAACCAAATACATTTAGCAAGCTCTTACTATGCACAGGCATCATTCTAGACACTAGAATCTAGAGTATTAGAAAGCAATTATAAAGTCATCAAAGAAATAATTGTTTAATTGAGGCAAATAGGTCCAAAAGCAGAATAGAGAAAGTGAGGTGGTAAGAAAACATCATTTCTTTGTTTCCAAGTCTCAGATAATCAGAGTGTTACAAACTAAAACAAAAGGTGCCAGGATCTATATGTTAATGAATTATAACAAAGTTCAACCACTCCTTTCCTCTTTGACCTGCTCCATGGCCCCTGTCCACTTTTCTATGGAAACTGGAAGAAACATTTTTTTTTTCTGCCTTTTTTTTTAGTTTGCCTTTTGTTCAGTTTTACTGAGGTTTAGTCTCTTTACATTAAAATGCACCCTTTTATGTATACATTTTGACAAGTTTTGACTAATTTTTACATCCATGTAACCACCACCACGATCAACAATTCTGCCACTCCCTAAAACCTTCCTCATGACCCTTTGTTTCAATCCATACCAACTCCGAAAACTCCCAAGCAACAAACTTTTCTCTAAGTTTTGGACATGTATGATAATTTTTGGTTAAAAATGAGAAATTATGAATATGAAATAATACATAGTTTTCTAGATTCAATCGTGTTCTTATGATGCTCTTATGAGGATTTTATTTTCTTCTAGCGATAATTTATCTAGCCTACTACTCAGACAGTAGACTCCTTCCCTGATTTGTTCAACAGCTAGTAACCCTGCTGAGTTCTTTCAGCTTCTAGCTACTACTTTTTTCTTTCTTTGTTCTTCTTCTTTTTTTTTTTTTTTCTTTGCCTGCCCCCCAGCACCTCCCTGCCTCAAATCCCTTGAATTAGTGTAGTGTTTAGCCAAGGATTTGAAAAGTTGATATTCACCCTTGAGAATTAATTTTTTCCGTGGTTTCCTTGTTTTCAACACCCCCACCCACCTCCCCGCAAAAATTTCCAGCTGTTCTGGCAGCTCTAAGCTCTGTTCTTTGACACCTCAAGCCGGTAGCACATTTTCTATTGCCTGCCTTGTTCACAGGTTAAAGAATCACCTAATGAAAAGTGAGCAAACACAAATCTCACCCAGTGTAGTACTTTCTTTTAAAGGTGCCTCTTTGCTGGTTTCTTCCTGCTTTTTCACTGAGCTGTCAGGAAAGGCCCCCTTGCATGTGTTAATTTAGGAATCATATGGGGACTGAGGCCAAAATTATATCTATATTTGGAATCTAGCCCCCTTCTGGGGCTCTCTTGCTTCCAAAACATAACCTGAAAATTTCCAGCTTCTCTGCCAGCCCTGACCTCTTTCCTTTTTCTCTCCAACTAGTCAGACTGCAATTATTTTCAGCTGGAGATGTGGAGAATTGGGTAATGCTCTCAAGGAAAGAGGCAAAAAGCCCATAGTTATGTAGTAGAATCACAATCTTTAAAGGGTAAATGTTCCTCTGATTTCTACCTGCTGTGTGACTCTTTCCAAGGCCTTCAAAATGTTGTTATTGTTGTTGCTGTTTTTAATATTTATTCTAGATTTTATAACTGTAACTTGCAGGAAGTTTCACCCAAGAAATGTGCTGTGCCATTACCAAAATCCAGGACCAAGATAACCTCTTAATAAAAAGATAGCTAAAACAAAATCAAAAGGTAGAAAATTAGGCCATAAGTTTTTTTGAGATCAAAGTTTCTGACTAATTTATATATACATATTAAAAAATCTATCATAATACCTGGCAAATGTACACTCACTAAATAGTACGAAACTGTCTTTTAGTATCACATGGCTACAAAGGACAGAACACTAGATTCTGTTATGCAGACAGTCCAAGGAGAGAGAATCAGTGTTAACACTATTTCTCTTATAGCTGATACCCAAGTAAAAGGAGAGAGAAATTGGTAGAAAGTTGACTGGCTCATGTGGATCAACTGTAATGTGTACTTAAATACTTCTCAGTGTTTTAATTAGGATTGCAGCAGCCAACATTTATTCAGTGCTTACAATGTGCCAGAAACTCTAAACAAAACACTTTAGATATATGACCTTACTTTAATCCTAAAAACAACTGTGATTTAGGAATTTTGTTTCTCTTTACAAATAAGCAAACTCAGGCAAAGAGAGATTAAGCATCTTTCTGGGTGTCACGCCACTAATAAATACTAGAATCAAGATTTGAACACAGAAAGCTTTGATTCCAAAGACTTCACACTAAGCTACAGCGGAAATCGTTTAAGCAGACGTTTGCCAAATAAGTCAATATGCTCTGAAGGAAGAGCTCTTCGTGGAAATGCATAAAGATTCTTATAAGATACTGGGTTAAAATCTGTACTAGTAAAGAATTCTTCTAAATAAATTAGAAAAAAATGAAATCTCAATAGTAACTTAAGCAAAAACAATTTGCAAAGGAGAATATAGATTTCTAATTGACATGCAAAACAAAATTATTCAAATACATATTATTTATTAAAATACATAATTATTCAAAGGCATGGAAAACAAATATAACAAAAAATGTATAAGGTTTATAGAGATTATTATTATTATATAGATAAATGCTCAGTATTGAAAAAGGTGAAAATGCATTTTTATACATTGCTGATAAAGATGTCTTTTGATGAGCCTTTCTAAGTGCTGAAAATATCCATTTGCTTTGACTCATAAATTTACTTTAAAAATTGTTCCAACTATTGACATTTTTGACATAACCACACTTTTAAGTATTCATTTAAAAAAAGAAATTGAAATTAATCTAGATGTGCAATGCTGAAGAGAAGCAAATAAAATAAAATATGGCATTTATTCAGGAAAATATTAAGCAGTCATTAAAATGATGCTATAGATTTTGGTGAGCATGGGGAATACAGGGTATTATTTTAAAGAAGTGAATTGAACATGTTTTAAATCTACAGTTCACATTCTAACATTTCAGTTTTAAAAAGGAAGCAAGAAAAATTACTTTATCCAGGCCCACCCTGAGATGGAGCATTTGGGCCCAAAGATTTGAGTGAGAGATAAAGGCCATTATCTTTTACTAAAACTGACAGCTTAAAAAACTTAAAAAAAAAAAATCAAGTATGTGATAGATAGATAGATACAGAAAGAGGAAGGAAGGAAAGAAGAAAGGAAGGAAGGAAAGAAGGAAGGGAGGGAGGAAGACATGAAGAAAAAGAAGAAAGAAAGGAAAAAAGAATAGATAGATAGATAGAATGTCCCTATTGTTTGAGCTTCTCTGGGGCTGCAAACTTCTAGTGATGACAGTATCCAGGTAACTGAATTCGAGTCAAGTTTCCATTGGAACTTTATCTATTGGAGGTGAGGACTGAGGGTATGGATTTGGGAGATCCGTAAAAAGAGGTGGTCCTCTATTTCACACGTAGAAGCAAAATTCCAAAATATTGAAAGAATGTTAAAATGGTGTACAGGCAGAAAAAATACTAGTATTTATGTGTATATCATCTCCACCACGTTCTCCAAATATCAGGGACTCTAAAATCAAGTTTCTGCTCCAGGCAAAATTACTATTTTAACTTTTTGTTCTAGCATTCAAGCCAAAGTTTTAAGTTAGTAAAAGTAATTGTTAAGGAAGATTTTATATGCAGCTACTATTTTTTTTCTAATGTGGGTAGTGGAGACATACTAGGCTTGTATAGAAATGGTATTATAAGAATTGGAGATATGATAAAATACATATTGGGTCAATTTTTCCTTACTCTTTATGAAATGGATAAAATTTTTCATCAATTAAATGGCTTGACCAGGTTATGCAGCAGGTTTTTGCCAGCTGGACATAAATGCCTATACCCCAAACTCTGCACTATTACAATTCCATAGTGGTTGATCTGGCAACAAAATAACATGCAAGCAGAAAAGACATGAAATAGCAATTTCTATTTCTTCAGTGAAATCTCAGTACATCTGTTATCTACAAGCATGATGTGATCTCTCTTTCTTAGCTCCTTTAATATTATGTCTGAGCTTCTTTCATAAAAAGTAACAAAGTCTATCCTGTATTATCAGACTGTTTCTCATTTATATCCTTTATCCATTCACTCAACAATCCACTATAATTCAATCAGTCTGTACCAGATAATTCCCTTATTTTGTTTACCTTCAAAAATGACCAGATGATTGAAAGTAAAATCTGACACTCAGAAAAAGAGATCTGGATTGAGTACATTGATCTAAAATATCTTTACTGAGATTATAATATCCTTAAACATAGGATTATTTCTTATTAATTTGCTGTTCGACATGGTGACTCCTACCATTTGAATAATACAATTATAAACATTGTCTTTCCCTTTAAATTTGAAGATGTGCACATCTTTGACCAAGCAAATCTTGTGATTTTAAAACTTTTTTACTCTGATCTATAATAATCTTCAATAAAAATATACCTTAAATTCTAAGCCAGCATCCATCTATCTATATATACGACAGTTACATATACAATGTTTAAGCACACACATATATATATTTGAACACTTACTATTGCATGCACTCCATTTTCTATTCAAGTACAATATCTTCTAGTTTATTTTATTTTATTCTATTTTATTTTAAAATGATGGTTATGATGCACTAAGTTAATTTCACAGCCCACTAATGAGTTGTAACTTGCTGGAAAAATAATGCCCCCTCCAAAATCTCTTAGCTTTGTTCACGCAGGTATGTTCATAACAGTGTTGAAAATAATAATAATCTTTAATAACAAAATGAGCATAAATACCAGAATGAACAAATGAATTTTGATATAGTCATAAAATTGCTCACGGTATGTCAGGGAAAATAAGTGAATTACTGCTATATGTGTCAATAAGGATGGTGCTCAGAAATAATTTTGAGAAAATATCAAGTCAAAGAATTATACATAAATTATTTTTCTATTTATGTAAATATCAATTGCAAGTAAAGCCAGCCAATATATTTTTGGGAAAAGAAACACTTGTTAAAAAAATTAAGCAAGAAAATTATATGAAAAGTAATTAAATTCAGAGTATTATGTGTCCTTGGGTCTAAAAAAAAAAGGCCGTTACAATAAGGTAGGAGTACATGATGCTTTAAAGATATTAATAATATTTTATTTTCTAGGCAGGTTGATAAGAAACATGATACTGATATTAGTCTCTACTGTGTATGTGATAGAATATAATATAATAAAAATTTATAGAGAAATTGATTTAATAAAAGACAGAAAATTTTTAATATCTAGAGAACTATATGAAGAATTTTATGCTAATAACTTTATTTTATATATATATAGCAAGAGACAAATTCCTTTGGAAACATAGCATGGAAAAATATCGCAAGAAGACATAGGAAATATGACATATCTCCTATTGCTAAAGGAATTGAATAAGGAGGACACACACACACACACACACACACACACCACTTATCTTGGCAGATTTTCAGAATTTCAAGGGAGACATAATTGTCAAGTTATAGACAATATATAATAAAGTCAACAAAACAGAGTAAAAGATTCCCAAATAGAATGTGTCATATATTTAGAAAAGTATATAACAGCATACAGGGGCCATTTAAAAAGTAATCATAAGTAAAACACAGGTCAAGATATTTAATATCACCAGCTTTCAATTTCAATTTCAATAGTAGAATAACCTACTGAATCTTTCCCCACCCACAACATTTTTTCGTGCTCTAAAAGCTTTTGTGATAATTCCCTTATTTTATTTGTAATTTTACTAAATATATATGTATCTCTAAATATGTGATATAGGGCCCGGTATGGTGGCTTACACTCTGGGAGGCCAAGGCGGGAGGATCGCTCAAGGCCAGGAGTTTGAAACCAGCCTGAGCAAGAGTGAGACCCCGTCTCTACTAAAAATAGAAAGAAATTAATTGGCCAACTAGAAACATATAGTAAAAATTAGCCGGGCATGGTGGCGCATGCCTGTAGTCCCACCTACTTGGGAGGCTGAGGCAGGAGGATGGCTGTAGCCCAGAAGTTTGAGGTTGCTGTGAGCTAGGCTGATGCCACAGCACTCTAGCCAGGGCAACAGAGTGAGATTCTGTCTCAAAAAAAAAAAAAAAAAAATGTGATACAGTTTTGTCTGCTTTTGAATATTATAGCAAGATTGGCAAACTTTTTTTTAAAGGGCCAGAAAGTATCTTAGGATATGCACCACAAAGTCTCTGTCACACCTATTCAACTTTGCTTTTGTAGCCTGAGAACAGCCATAGACAATGTGTAAATGAATGGGCACGTCTGTCTTTCAATAATGTACTTTATTTACAAAAACAGGCAGTCAGCTACAAGAAGCCCTACTTATGTTAATGGAATCCATTGTTTAAAATATTCCTTGGTATGAATATTCCAAAATCATTTACGTATGCACTCTATCTTTGAAGTACTGCTAAATTGTGTCCGGTTTTGCAGTTACTACAAACAATGCAACTAGTATTCAATAAACATTCTGATAATTGTATTCTGATGCAAGATATACACCTAGAGATAAAATCACTGACGCCAAAAGAGTATACAGTATATGATCAATCTCATCAGATGCTATGGAATTATTTTCAAAGATGGATGTACCAATTTGTATTCTCAATAGAGTATATGCAAGTTGTCATCATTCTGTATTTTTATCAAAGCTTTAAGTTCTCTGGCTTAATAATTTTTTTACTAATTAGGTATGAAATTATACTATTTATTATTTAATTTGCAGTTCCTTGTTTGTTGATTTGTACAGATTTTCATTTACCTATTAGCCTTTGGGTTTCCTCTATTATAAATGATTAATCATATTTTTTGTCCATTTTTTGAAATTTTTTTCTTTCTGGTTTCTATGAATTTTTATTACAGTCTAAATAGTATGCCATTATCAGGGACCTGTGCTACAAATGTACGAGGGCTGTTTGGAAAGTATCCAACCATGTAACCATTCTCATTATATTAGCAATGGCTGGATACTTTCCAGACAGACCTCATATTCTCCATCTCCATAACAAGATGTTTTGTTTTGTTTTCTATTCTGCCTATTATATAATTATATCCCAAGGCATAAATATTTTCATCTATATTTTCTTCTAGAAGCTTTGTAATTTTTAAGTTTTATACTTAGGCCTATGGTGCAATTTGAGTTAATTTCAAAATTTAACTCAAATTATTCTGTAAGTACTGATAAAAGTTTATTTCTATACGGATAGCCAATTATTTCACCGTAATTTCCTCCTTTCATAAAGGAGGGAAACAAAAAACCTTTCTTTTACCCACTGAGTTACTTTCAAATCTTTGTTGAAATTATTTGTCCATATGTGAGGTTTATTTCTGGAATCTATTATTTTCTGTGAATCCATTTGATTATCTTTAGGCCAATACCTCACTATTTTGATAACCATAGCATCATAATAAATCTGAAAATCAGGCAAAAAAGTCAGACAAGTGTGTTCTTTTCCAAAGATATTTGGGCTCTACTGGTCCTTTGCATTTATACAAAAATGTTAGAATCAGCTCATTGATTTGCTCACAAAGGAAATCCTGCTAGGACTTTGACTGGCATTGCATTGAATCTATAAGTCAATTATCAAAAAATTGATATCTTAGCAATGTTGAGCCATTTGGAACATGAGAAAAGTATATCTCTGCATTTATTTAGGTTTCCTTCATAACTTTCAGGAACGTTGTATTGGTTGTATTCTACAGGTCTTGTAAATCCATAGTCATATTTTCAGATTTATCCGTAAGTATTGTATGCTAATGTTATTCTAAGCAGTATGCATTTCATTGCACACGGTGTCATGTACTCTTTGCTAGTATATAGAAATACAATTGATTTTAGCTATTTACTGTGTATTTTGTGAACTTGCTCAGCTCCCTTATTAGTTCCACTACCTTCTTTTGTAGATTCTGTAGTATTTTAACATAGATGATTATGTCATCTACAATAATAGTTTTATTTTCACCTTTCTGATATGGATGCATTTTATTTCTTTTTTCCTTTTCTTTTCTTTCTTTTCTTTTCTTTTTTGTTTTATTTTTTGTAAGAACTAAAACTGCTGGTGCAGTGGTAAAGAGGGGGAAGTAGACATTCTTTCCTTGTTCACAGTCTACGAATAAAAGAATTTAGTCTATGATCACTAAATATGCCTTACACTTTTTATGACTTATATGAGGTTTATGAAGTGTTCTACAATTCTCAGATTACTGAGTTTTTATCAGAAATGGATGTTGTGTTTGTTAAATACATTTTCTGCTTCTATGAAGATGATTACATGCTTTTTTCTGTTAATGTGACCTATTATATCAATCGGTTTTCAAATATTAAACCAGCTTTCTATTCCTGGGATGAAACCTCCTCGGTCACTATGTAGTATCTGTTTCATATTATTGGGTGTGGTTTGCCAAAATTTTGTTAATTAATTTTGTATGTTATGTATTCATGATATATAAATATTTATATATATTTTCAAATGTATATATTTCATACATTTTTCTTTAAGTGTATTTCCTTATAAAATATTTGCCTAGTTTTGTTATTAGAGTATTAATGGCTTCAAAAATGAATTAGTTAACACTTCTCGATTTCTAGAAGAGTTTGTATAGAATTAGCATTATTTATTTTATTCATATAAGCATTGCAAAGAATTTATCAGTGAAGTTATCTGTGCCCAGTGTTTTGTTGGAAGTTTTTTTCTTTTTCTTGTTTTGTTTAATACTACAAATTCAAATTTTTAGTACATATACGGCTATTGATTTTACCTGTTTGTTCTTAAATGAGCTTTGGTAATTTGTCTTAAATTTGTCTATTTTATCAAAGTTGTTGAATTTGGGTTGTTCATAAAATTACTTTGGTGTCTTCTAGTTTCCATAGAATTTGTCCCATCACTTCTCACATTCATGACAATGGCAATTTGTGTCCTTTGTTGTTATTTTCCTCAATCAGTTTGACTAGAGTTATATCAATTTGATTTTATCACCTTAAATAACTAATTTAGATTTTAATGATGTTCTTCATGGTTTTCCTATATTTTGCCTCACTAATTTCCATTTTTATGGTTCTTATTTCCTTTTATTTGCATATTTTGGGTTTTATTTGCATTTTATTTTCTAATTTCTTAAGGTAAATGATGATGTTATTGGTTTGAACGTATACAGAATATCCCACCCAGCAGCAGCAGAATACACATTCTTTTCAAGCACACATGGAACATTCTCCAGGGTAGATCACATATTATGTCACAAAACAAGTCTAAACAAATTTAAGAAGATTGAAATGATGCCTAGTATCTTTTGTAATACAAGGAAATTAAACTAGAAATCAATAAATGGAAGAAAACTGGGAAATTTACAAATACGTGGCAATTAACACACTCTTGAACAACCAATGGTTCAAAGAAAAAAACAAAAAGGAAATAGAGAATGTCCTGAGACAAATGCAAATGAAAACACTACATACCAAAATTTATGGGATGCAGAATAAGCAGTACTACAAAGGAAGTTTATATTCGTAAACACCTACATTGATAAAAAAGAAAGATTTCATACAAACAACCTAATTTCACACTTCAAGTAACTAAAAATGAAGAACAAACTAAGCCCAAAGTTAGCAGAAAGAAATAATAAAGATTAGAGCAGAGATAAATTATCTAAATCCTTTCTTTATTCATAAGATAGGCATTTGGTGTTATGAACTTCTTGAAATGTCTTGCTTTATTGCATCCCACACATTTTGATTTTCATTTTCATTTTCATTCATTCAAAATAATTTTTAACTTTCCTTCGTATTGATTTTTTTTAACATGAGTTATTCAGGAATATCATATGTAGTTTCCAAATATTTAGGAGTTTTTAACAGGAATTTTTGTTATCCACTTCTAATTTATATAATAATCAAACAACACACTGTATGATTTTAATTGTTTTAGATTTACTGAGACTTATTTTATGATCCTGAATATGTTCAATTCCACCAAAACATGGTGCACTATTTTTCATGTGCATTTAAATATGTGTCCGTGAGTGTGTGTGTGTGTGTGTGTGTGTGTGTGTGTATTCTGCTACTGTTAAGTAATATTTCACAAAAATATTAATTAGGTCAAGCAGTTGATAATAGTGTTTACATTGTCTATATTCTTTCTGATCTTCTATCTTCTTTCTTTGATTAACTAGTAGAGAGGAATAGAGAAAGTTGAAATATCTGACTGTAACTGTGGATTTGTCTAATTTCCTTATAGTTCTGTCAGTTTTATTTCATATATGTTAAATCTTAGTTATTATGTACATAAACATTTAGTATTGTTAGATCCTTTTGATGAACTGACACTCTATCATCATGAAATCTTCTTTACTCTTTGTATTGTTACTTGATTTAAATCTACTTAGTTTGATATTAATATAGCCTTCTACATTTCTTTTAATTAATGTTAATATAGCATATCTTTTCAATCCTTTTATGTGTTTTATATTTATGTCTTTATATGTAAAGCTTTCTTTATATTATAAGCAGCTCACAAGTGGCTCTTGCTGTTTTATCCAAAACAGTTTATTTTTTGATATACTATTAATAGTTACTAAATGTTTAGGTTACTCACTTTAGGGTGCAATGGTCTGAATGTTTGTATCTTCCCAAAATTCATAGGCTGAAATCTAATCACTAATATGATGACATTAGAAGGTGGAGTCTTTAAGGGAGGTAATTAATGCCCTTATAAAAGAGACCCCAGAAAGGTTCTTTGCTCCTTCCATTATGTGAGGAAATAACTAAAAATTTCCATTTATGAAAAAGGAGACCCTCATTAGGCCACCAAATCTGCTGGCACCTTGACCTTAAACTTCCCAACTCCCAGAACTGTGAGAAATAAATTTCTGTTTTTCACAAGCTACCTAGTTTATAGTATGTTGTTATATAGCAGCCCAAACAAAGTAAAACATAGTTCTTGGAACTCTATTGCAGGCTTTCCCTAAAATTGTGAAAATTTTCAGTCTCCATAATTGTATGAGCCAATTCCTTATGATAAATGAGAACTGTTTCTCTGGAGTACCCTGATTAATACAGATTTTGTTACTGAGACTTGTTCTAGGAGAACAACATGTAATGGATGGGTTTTCTGAATTATTTCTGGGGTTACTGGAATCTATTCTCAAATCTGATTAGGTTTACAGATGCTAATCACTCCATTTTCAACAGTAAAAAGAGTACTAATAGTCCATGGCAAGTTTTTGCCATAGAAATACAAAAAATATTGGCTTTGTAGACTCCTAACCAACCATTTATAAAAAGCTAGAAGCTGGCTGACTGTGTATATTATGCTTTTAAACATTTTTTGAAAAACTATTAAATAAATAATGCTAGCTGGTTGCTCCGGATATCACTGGACAAAAAATAAAGATGAGCTAAGAGATTGAAATTCCCAGCTCAAGCACCACAAAAATTACCCAACAGCTGCTATGTGTGCCCTAAAGGAGACCCCATACTTCCTATAGCCACAGGTCTGAGATTACTGAAAATCAAATGTGCAATTTCACCCTGTGACTGCCTGAACTTGAACTCCCAGCCTCCCATGGTGTCTACAGTGAGGGCATTGATTAGGAAAGAATGGGATCCCGTAAGTTGGAACGGAGACTTGAAGGAAGATCCTGATGAGGCTGGGGACATTGAGTTACTAAATTTGCATGAGTCTTCTTTGTGACTAGGAAAGGCCTCCCCACTCCCAGTGGAAGTGGCTCCCCACCCATAGCAGAAGTAGTCTCCCCACTCACAGTGGTGGTAACCTCCCACCCCCAGGAGTATTGGCCTCTGTACCCCTGTTTGAGGGAGATTCTGCATTGCCTGAGGAAATTAAAATGCCCCCACTCTACCCTGCCATTGCCATACAAAACAATGTTAATTTTTCTCAAGACCTACTGATATTTGCTTATAGAAATATAACTAGACTAAAGTTCCAGTAGGCTCCTAAAGAAGAGGTACAATGCAGCCCATACATAGGTATATTATAATGCAAAAGAACTACATGAGTTTTCTAATTTATACAGAAACAAAATCTGGAGAACATATGTAGGAATGGATATCAAGGATTTGGGATAATAGCGGAAGGGACATAAAATTGGATTAGGCTAACTTTATTGATATGGGCTCACTAAGAAGAGAGTCTGCATTGAATGTTGCAACTTGGGGAGTTAGAAAAAGCTCCATAAGATTGTTTGGTTGACTGAAACATGTACCAAAAGGTGGCTCACAGTAAGCAGGTTAGAAATTCTAGACCTGTCTTGATTTAATATGTAGAAAATGATTAAAAGTCTTAGCAGGAATGAAATGTTAGAGCAGAGTTGTCATTTAAGATCTACTCATTCACACTGAGAGGGTCTAGAAAACATGACTTTCATAAATACGTGAGCAATAAATTTGTGAGAGATCCCCACCATCCTTGAAGAGCACTGTGATCACTCTTCTGTAGGCCAGACCTCAGAGTGGGAACTGGAGTCAGTGAATTGGGAAGCCAAATGAAACAGAAATAACCAGGATCAAATGGCATCACTTAACCACCAAAGGCAAAGTGTTTGGCTACCATAATGGACAGCAAAGTCACAGCAGCAAACTGTGCATGAGAATAGCCTGACTCATGCACATCTATGGCATTGTCTAGTTGATTGTGATGTTTCTAAAAGTGAAATAGGTAGAAATTCTTACTTCATCTGTATAAGCAGAATTCTTACTTGATCTTTACAAGCATAAAAGTTTTAGGTCAAGCAAACAAAAATTTAACCTGAATCATAAAAACAAAGAGTCACAGCCCCTCGGTCAATTTCCACAATTGAACCAGTTCATGGACCCAGAACCTCTTGAATAAAAGGGAGGCCAAGACTTCTTGAGGAAAGACCCTAGTACACTACCAAAAATTTGCACTGTTAATCTTTATTCCAGCCTTCCCCAAAGGGACCTATAGCCTTTTCCTAGGGTAACTGTACATTGAGGAAAATAATCAGACTTTTCAGGGACTACTGGACTACTGGATGCTGACCCTGAACTGACACTGACTCTAGGAGACCCAAAATTTTACTATGGCTTTCCAACCAAAGTAGGGGCTAATGGAGGTCAGATGACAAGTGGAGTTTTCGCTTGTCTATCTTACAGGAGGACCTGTGAGTCCCCAAGCCCATTCTGTGCTTATTTTGCAAGTTCTAGAACGCATAATTGGAATAGATGCACTCAGAAACTGGCAAAATCCCCACATTGGTTCCCTGACTTGTAGAGTAAAGGCTATTGTGGGGAGAAAGGCCAATAGAAGCCACTAGGACTGCCTCTACCTGAGAAAATGTAAACCAAAAATAATATCACATGCCTGGAAAAATTACAGAGATTGGTGTCACCATCAAACACTTGAAGGATGCAGGGGCAGTGATTCCAATCACAACCCCTTCAACTAACTGACTCCACTTAATGAAGGATCTTGGGGAATGTCAGTGGGCTATTGTAAGCTTAACCAAACTACACATGATAGCTTTGGTACAAGCAGCTGCTGTACCAAGTTGGTTTTATTGTTTGAGCATATTAAAACATCTCCTGGTACCTGATATGCAGCTATTGATCTGACAAATTCCTTTTTTTCTATCCCTGTAAAGAAGACCCAGAAACAATTTTCTTTTAGCTGGCAAGACCAGCAATACACCTTCACAGTCCTACCAAGGGATATATCAACTCTCCTGATCTATGTCATAATTTTAGTTTGCAGGACCTTGGTCATCTTTCCCTTCTAGAATATCCAAAGATAACTACTTTCCTTTTGAAAGACGGCTTTTGGCCTGCTACTCGGCATTAGTAAAGACTGAATTCTTGACCATGGACCACCAAGTTACCATGCAACCTGAGCTGAATATCATAAACTGGGTATTATTTGAACCCCCAAGCCATAAAGTTGGGTGTGTGCAGTAATACTCCATCATCATTTGGAAGCAGTATATATGTAAATGAGCATGAGAAGGCCCTGAAAGCACAAGTTTCATAAACAAGTGCCACAAATTACTATGGTCCCCACTCCTGCTCAACTGCTTTCTGTCTCCCTGCCTGTATATATGGTCTCATCATAGGAGTTTCCTATGATCAGAGGAAGAGAAGACTAAGGCCTGGTTTATAGATGGTTCTGCCTGATATGTAAGAACCACCCAAAAATGGATAGCTTCAGCATTATAGCCCCATTCTGGGACATCCCCAAAGGACAGTGGTGAAGGCAAATCTTCCCAGTAGGTGGAACTTGGTTGTGCACTTTGCTTAGAAGGAGAAACGGCAAAATATATGATTGTATATCAATTCACAGGCTGTAGCCAATGGCTGGTCTGGATGGTTGGGGATTTTGAAGGGACATGATTAGAACATTGATGATAAACATTTGGGAAAGGGATGTGGATTGACCTTTCTGAACAACAAAAAATTTAAGATATTTGTGTTCTATGTGAATGTTCACCAAAGGGTGACCTTATCAGGAAAGCATTTTAATCATGTTATAGGTTGACTCATTCTGTGGATAGCAACCAGCCTCTTTCCCCAGCCACCCCCTACATTGTTCAATGGGCTTATGAAAAACATGGCCCTGGTGGCCATGGTGGATTGGAGGTTATGCTTGGCTTAGCAACATGCACTTATACTCACCAAAGTTGACTTCGCTATGGTTACAACTGAGTGTCCGATGTGCCAGCCGCAGAGACCAAAAATGAGTCACTGAAATGGCACCATTATCTGGGGTGATTAGCCTGCTACCTGGTGGTGGGTTTATCGCATTGGACCACTTCCGTCACAAAGGGGAACTTGTCAGAATAGACACTTACTCTGCATATGGATTTGCCTTCTCTGCATGCAATGCTTTTACCATCTGTAAACTTGCAGAATGCCTTATCCACCATCACAGCATTAGCAGTTACAGAAATGAGGACTATAGTTCCACAAAGCATTGCTCTGATACCAATAAAGAAGTGTCACAATGGGCTTATGCTCATACAATTCACTGATCTTGCCATTTCCCCCACCATCGTGAAATAGCTGGCTTGATTGTGGGACTTCTTAGCCTTCACAATTATGGGTGCTAATGCCTTGTAATGAATTATGTTTCAATGATTAATAATAAATTAATAATTTAATAAATTAATAATCAAGGGGACAGTATGACTCATTTTGTGGCTACCAGTCAACCTCTTTCTCCAGCCACTCCTGTCATCACTATTGGTTCCATTTCTCTGGAGAATCCTCACTAATACAGATGCTGAAATTAAGAAATTACTTTTAATCAAAGTTCAAACTTCAAATCCAGGTCACTTCCAGGAAAATATTATCTAAAGGTAAAACAAAGGCTTGGCTATAAAAACTGTTAAAACTTCAAAAATATGAAAGGTAATATCTCAAAATATGATTTTATCACACAAATGCTCCTGAAAAGATTGAGAGTGAGGTATGATTTAGAAATCTTCTCACTCAAACATTAAGCTGTCTGTAGGAAGCTGCTGTATGTCTGAATTGTGTCCCCTTCAAAATTCATATGTTGAAGTCTGAACCCCCATTACCTCAGAATGTAACTGCATTGGAAATAGATCTTTTAAAGAGATGATTAAGTTAACATGAGGCTGCTAGTTAAGAAGAGGCCATTAAGTTAAAATGGGGCCTAATTCAATATGACTGTCCTCATAAGAAAGAAAATTTGGACACAGACATGCAGAGAGAAAAGACCATATGAAGACAAAGAGGGATAATGACCAACTGCAAGCCAAGGAGAAAGTTCTCAGAAGACACCAAACCTGCCAACACCTTGATCTTCCAGCCTCCAGACTGTACGAAAACAGATTTCTGTTGCTTAAGGAACTCAGTCTGCAGTATTTTGTCATACCATGCTTAGCAGACTAATGCACAATATAACCTGTAAGTGATGTTAATTTCCTCTAGCCTTAGTAACTTGCTAATTTTCTTATTCAACTTGCATTTTCATGGGTTGGAAAAGTTAAATGATTGTCAATACTCAAAGAGTACAGAAACGAAGCACTAATTTCCACGGGTGCACTTTGTTGCGGCAGCCCTGGCAGACTAATACAGAAGCTTCAAGGCCTTGCCCCCCGCTATTTCCATAGGAGCCAAAAGCAGAGAAAGATTTATGTCAAAAAAATGTGTGGGTTTTGTATCTACTTAATTGAACAAACTGCAGTGATATTGAGAGGAAGGCTACAAAGTTTTTGAGTGAATTTTATCAGCAAAAACATTATAAAACAGAAAGAACATAATTAACGAGATACTTTTTTGACCTTTAAATTCCTACGGGCAAAAAGCAGACTGAGAACATTACTTGCCTACAAACACATTCATGAAAAAGTAAGTATGACTCAAAGGGTACAACAAAAAGCTTGGGGGCAGGGGAGAAGAGAGCCATAGAGGATTATTCCTAGGCCTTGAGGCCTAGACACGGAGCTGCCAACACTTGTCTGATTGTATTTCAGATTTTCTATCAGTGATTTATTTTGTTTCTCTTTTCACCCCCTTTTAAGCAGGAATATCTCAGGGGCTACACTGTGCCTGCCCCCTCTACTGCATGTTGATTGTGTGAAGGACAATGTCTCTAATTTTACAAATCAACAGGCTGAGAGGAACTGTGGGGCTGAACGCCCGGCACTATTATCTGAGAAGCCTCATCACATGTGGAAATGAGTTAGATGGTGCGATTATGAACTTGGAGCTGGTGATGTAGTGTCATGAGACTCTGGGAAACTTGGGTGGGTATAAATGTATTTCGAATGTTGGGGGCGGGGCATGAATTATTGGAGGTCAGAGTGCAGATTCTCGGAGGCAGCCTCCAAGATTGTTACCGAAAGCTCGGCATTTGTTCTCAAGGCTGAATCAGAAGAACGAGGACAAGTGGTTTGAGGAGGAAGGAGACATTTTATTACTTTGCTGGCAAATGAGGAGGATGGAGATTCCTGTTTGAAATGCCATCGTTCTCACAATAAGCAAAAATACACAGCTTTTAAAGGATGGGCTCTCAGCTTCAGGCAATTACTGTTCAGCTACAGTTGATGATTCTGATCGTCACATCTCAGGCTGAAGACAATCTTGTGACCTCCATACAAGACCTTTCTTTACCAGGTCTGGGCTGAGCCATCTCCTTTAGCACAAGTAACAAAAGACTTACCCTGCCCCTCCCAACAACTGGCCTGAGGCAGGGATGCTGGTTTTAGTTCTCAAAAAGGAGTGAAGGATGTTTTAAAGAGACAGAAAATATATTTTTTTCAGGTCATTCCCCCTGTTAAAATCTGGCCCAGTAATTCTCATGTCCTGATGTGATATTCACACTCTTGTGTAATTCTCTGTTCTTCATTTTGTGATGGTCAGTGACTTTCTTCTAATGAATAGAACATGACAAACATGTTGGGATATCCCTTTTGAGATTGGCTTACAAAAACTCCAGTCTGTCTCCTGCCTGCTGTCTCTTTCTTTCTCTGTGATGGAAGCCAGCTGTCTTGTTGCACATTACCCAGTGGACAGGCCATATGACAAGCAATGGAGAGGGACTCTGGTCCACAGCCAAGGAGGAACCGAGATCCTCAGGCCAATGGCAGTGCGGAACCAAATCCTGCTATCAATCACATGAGTGATCTCAGAAGCAAACCCTTCCTTAGTCAAGGCTTCAGAAGATACAGTGGCTCTGGCTGACACGTTGACTTCAGCCTCATAAAAAATCTTGATGAAGAATCACTCTGCTAAGTGTGGTTTTTGACCCACAGAAACTGGGAGATAATAAATGGCTTTTTGATTGTTTTTTTGTTTGTTTGCTTTAAGCCCTAAGTTTTAGGTTAATTTGTTACACAGCTACAGCTGACTAATACAATTTTTGGCTTTCTTTTAGCAGACGGAAGGCAACAGAAGTGGTGCTATGTAACGTCCAAAGTTAGAACAAAACAAGTCATACGGCTTCTTCCTTCCTTGCTAAGAAAGTTACCGTTAGAGTGCTGAGTCCCATGTTAGGACTGGGACTATGCTGAGACCCTCACACTGTGAGGAAACCCAGGCCACATGTAGGTGCTTAGGCAAAACTCAGCCCAACTTTCAAGCCACCCTAGCCAGGCACACCAGATGTGTGGCTGAAGAAGCTTCATGTGAATCCTCTACATAGCTTGTTGAGTCACCTCCATTTATTCAAGTCTTCCCAGCTGAAGTGACAAACATGATGAGACAGAGAAAATCCACTTTTGCAGCATCTGTTTAAATTTTTAGGCCACTGAATCTATTAATATAATAAAATTGTTGCTTTTTTGACACTACATTGTGAAAGCAACTTAATATATTTCCCAGTCACTATGAAGCAGCTATGATTCTGGCAAATGCCTTTTTCTACTTCACTAGTACCAAAGACCATTGAAAACACTTTGCTTTCAGCTGGTAGAGGCCGTAGTACATCTTAGTTGTCTTTCCCTCTAGCAGTATCAACACTCCAGCCTCAATCCCCTGTTAATAACACAGCATTATCACCCTGACCTATTATGCGGAGGGTATCAGGCTAAAGGAAACTTGTGAACAAGAAGTAATCACTATTAAACATTTTGATACAACACATATATGGCAGAGTGTGAGAAATAAGTCTTACAAAAATTCACGTATCTGCTCTATCCTATGGCCTGGGGCATGCTGAGTTATCTCTTTCAAAATGAACAATAAATTACTATATCTGACATTCCCATACCTGAGATACAGACATGTGTCTGGTGGGACTCTTTGGAGGGATATACTTTTATCAGATTTACTGAGTACCCCCCAAACCTTCCAGTTTTGAATAGAGACCTGAAAAAAAAAAATGTTCTGCAACATGTCCAGGATGCTCTGCAGGCTGCTCTGCTATTTGACCTGTGTTGCTAAGTAGATCAAATTGTAATAGGGAATGACTTGGAAAAAAAAAAAGATTTTCTCTTTAAAACTTCCCCCACTCTTTGGGAACTGCCGCCTGTCCTGCATCCCTGAGGCAGGTTAAGTCTTTTGTTAAAACTACCAGGTGGTGCCAGCCCCCAAGTGGGCGGCTGGTGAAGTTCGTAGGCTTTGTCTTTGACAGAGATGGGGCCATTAGAAAAGTTAACCACAGTAATTGCCCAAAGCTTAGAACCCTCCCTTTAAAAGCTCTGTATTTTTGCCAATGTTCAGGAAAAATTTGGATTTTTGAGACGTTAGTCTGCTTTTTCCTCCCTTTGCCAGGAAGCGTAATAAATTTCTTTCCCCATCACCAAAAGACTTTTCATTCTTCTGATTTGGCCTCGTGGACAAATGCTGAGTTTTCAGTAACAAAATGGTGCTGGAAGAATGTATGGAGGATGGAGATGCTATATGGAACTTTGATAGACAGCTATACATGAATAATAACACAATTCTTTAGAATTTTGGAGTAAAGCCATCCCATCATCAACATTTAACTGTTGTCCTTTTGAGAAAGTTTCTGGCTTGCTATGATCCCTAATAGAGGCTGAATGGTTGGCCATTGGCCATCTAATTACCTTCATTATCGTGGAGTTGTTTAATAGACCAAGCTATATATTTGGTTGATCACAGCAGGACTTCATCATTAAGTGAAAGTAACATATAAATAGAGAGATGAAGCATATCCTGAAATAATGAGTTAGTTACATGGTCAAGTGGCCTAGATGCCCATGACTCCCACTCCTGCCTCACTGCCTCCTCTATCTCAACCCACATCTATGGCCTCATGGGAAGTTTCTTCTGACTAGGTGATTAAGGAATCAATCTGGTGATTTCCAGTGCTGTGCACCCAACTTTCCAAAAGCCAAGACCAATGCTGAGCCCCTGACACTCAGCATGATCAGCCAAGCACCTGAAGGCAGATTAGCTACACTGGATATTTCCATCATGAAAAAGGCAGCGGTCTGTTCTCTGTATATCTCCATACCTTGCTTCTTTCTTCTCCCTCCTTTCCTGCATCATTTATTTGTCAACTATTTTCCTCCCTCTCTCTTTCTCTCTCCCTCTGTCTCACCTTCTTCTTTGTCTGTTCCCAATCATTCTCAAGTAAGGTACATAAGATGAGATAGAATGTTCTATTTTTTTTCTTTTGATGTTGTAACCAGCTTTGTGAACAAATTTCAGTGATCTCATATATGTTTTTTATAATGCTCTCCCTTAACTAACTACTTGACCTCTTGAATTGTTTCCCAGAAATGGTGGATTTTCTGCAAGACAAAGGAGTTGAGATTCAGAAGGCCCCTGAGCAGACTTCCTGATGCCAAGACTCACCATCCTTCCCTCCTAACCTGCCCCATGCACTAGACTCTTGTTGGTTTCCCTTGTTAACTTCAAAGCAACCTACCCCAATGCAAGTAGCACCTTGTCAGTTTCCCTGTCTTTAAAAAGCCTGGGCTATCTTAGTCAGGGAGTCAGATTTGAGGCTGCTTCTCTCAGACAGAAGTCTTTCACAATAAAATATCCTCTCTTCTTTGGCAATTCTTGTTGTCTCAATAATTGGCTCTTTGTACAGCAAGTAATTAGACATAGGCCAAAAACCCCTTAAGGTTTCAATAACAATGCCACATAGACCTCTACCTTTAATCCTGCACTCAATACTATGGAAAAATTGTTCTTGTAAAGACCTGTAATAACTCCAATAATGTAAAATTTGATTTTTGGATTCTTGTCTTAATCTTTTTCTAAATAAAGGAACTCAGGGAATTTCACCCCAAAATATGACTCCTTGTTATAAACAGTATTTTGAATTAAAGCCTCTATGAGATCAGTAGGCATTGGAAGGAGCTTTTCCTCGATCTGCATATAACCAGCTGAACCCATCAAAAGAACAATTGCCTTTCCTTCCCCTCCCAGTTATCTCAATACATTGTAGGAAAGAAAATCAAGAACGCAACCAGACTGGCCCAACATATTTCAAAGATAATTCCTGTCTCTCACGTTAATTTACTTTCCCAAGATAATCATTTACAAGTCAGTCTCTTTCCCCCATCCATTCATTCTCCCAAGTATCTATTCATCCTCCCTAACAACCAATTATTGCCCCAGAGTTGCCTGTATGCCTCTTCTCCCCCTCTCCTCCAAAATGACAGTATATAAACTTCTGGACTCCATTGGGATATTGGGTAATCACTTGGTGATTCTCCCTGTTCCTATGGTAAATAAATCTTTCTGTTATTAATCTACTTACTGTGAATTGTTCTTTCAGTGAACCTTCTGGGGGTGAGGGGGACGTTTTCCTTCTCCCCCACGTCAGTAACATTCAAGAGTGAGCAGATCTTGCCTCTTGAAACACATTCCTGTCCGGAGTCCCTGGATCTTAATATAAAGACATGTTTTTGTTTTCCAGTCTCTTTTATAGGCTGCTTTTCCATTACACGTTTTTTAAATGTACTTATTTAGGGCTTGGTTAAAAGCATGTTTTTCCCCCCAAGGAAGCAATAAGAGTGGTTAAGTTTATGGGTTCTGGATTCAGACTATTTGAGTTTAAAAACAGCCTCCACCATTTGCTACCTGCACGGCCATGGGAGAGTTACATAACCCTTCAACATTAAGGCTTTGCTTCTCTAAATGCATATAATAGCATTACCTTTTTCTCAGAGTTTTTGCAAAGATTAAATGAGATAAATCATGTGAAGTGCTTAACATTCTTCCTGGAATCCAGCTAATAGCCAATAAATGTAAGCTGTATTTAAGCATATATTGCTTCCTACTCTTTGTAAGTAATCCATCCTGGCAGCAATATATAAGATCTCTGTATTAATGATTTCCAACTTAAAGCTTTCCTCACAGTTTCTCAAAGCAGAAAATTACTGGGTCATCTTTGGGATTTTTTTTCATATATATATATATATAGATATATATATATCAATTGTCATGTATTTCCTTTTTTAAACTTTCAAAGTATGTCCACTTTCCATTTTCAGGGAGCTAGTCAATTTTAACTTACTCTTTCTTTCCTTAACTGCTGGAAATAGTCCCATTATTAGCATTCTTTTTTCATGCTTCTCCCATCCTATCTTTTGTCCTCAGAGTAGTCAGGACAATAAATGTAAAACAAATCATATTATGATGCTCTTCCACTTAAAATCCTCCAACGGTTTCCCATTGTGTCTGTATAAAGTCCAATGTCTTAAAATGACTTCAAAGCACACCAGACTAGTGGTTCTGCCGACCCCTCCAGCCCATTCCTGGTTACTCCACCTTTTGCTCACTTTGTCTTGGCCAAATGTTATTTTGGGCTCTTAAAATTCTGAGTTCCCTCCCACATACTTTTTTTATTACTTTTCCCACTGTCTGCAGTATGTGCTTTCCCTTTCTATGGGTAATTTCTTCTCATTCTTCCCAAATGTGTCCCTCTACATCTAGAGGTTTTACGGAAGCCTTCCGCTTCAACAGCAAGGATCCTCTTTACAATAAGTTTTAATATTGACAATTAAGAGTTCTTTTCTTAAAGGAAAATCAGACATAAATTCATCCATGGGAGGAAACTGCAGTTAAATTGCTGTCTATTGGGAGAAGTAAAATTACCTATGGAATTTGAAAGTAATGCTTACAGCTCCGTGAGAGTTGGCTTGCTGGGTTCTCTGGCTGCATTTGGCCAACCTGGCTAAAGTGAGGATTAAAGAACACAGCCTGGGAGGTGAAAGGTGTGGATCCTGCTTCAGTCTTCTACATGAGGCATTTTTAAAAAGTCAACTGACCAACACTTAAGTGCACATATAGCAGTAACATTCAACTGGTGTCAGGCGGTTGAGGTGGGAGAGGGGAGGAGGGGGTGGGCATATTCATACCTAATGGGTGTGGTGCGCACTGTCTGGGGGATGGACATGCCTGAAGCTCTGACTTGGGTGGAGCAAACCCAATATGTGTAACCTAAACATTTGTACCCCCATAATGTGCTGAAATTTAAAAAAAAGGAAAAAAAAGTCAAGAGAAAGTACTAGCAATACGATAGCTGCAGTGGGCAGCAGTATCATGACTTCATCACCTATTTCCAACATCAGTAAGTGAAATTCCTGAAATCCAAGGAGTAATAGATCAAAGAATATAAAAAGTTAATTATGGGTACCTAAAAGTACGAGTACGTAAATTTCAGTGACAACTAAAATTGAACTGGACATTTAAGATCCATGACCCTTTTTCAAAAATACATCATACACTGGATGGGATTTTTCAGAAGCTTTACGGGACGATTTCAGTTCCTTTTAAAGACTGAAACAGTCAATAAAGTCTGATAATTACAGTAAGTCCTCACCTCGCGTCAATAGGTTCTTGGAAACTGCGACTCTAAGTGAAGGACGTATAACGAAACCAGTGTCCCCACAGGCTGATCGATACCAATAGCAGTGAAGTTGCTACAGCACACTGCTGATCACAAAGACATCGCCAAACTGATAAATAAAGGCCAAGACACTTCTAATGTGAAACATAGAAATGAATGTGAGCTATACATATGTCTAAGAAAGATTAATCAAAGCAAGTAAAACAATCATTCACCAGCTCACTCCAGTTCAGGGTGGTGCGTGGCCGGAGCCCGTCACGCAGCTCAGGGTGTCAGGCGGGAACCAGCCCTGCCAGGAGCCACGCAGCACAGGGCCACTCACACACACTGGGACAACAGAGACAGGCCAGTGCATCTGACGGTCACAGCTTTGGGACGTGGGAGGACACTGGAGAAAACCCACGCAGACACAGGGAGAACCCGCAGACTCCGCACAGACAGCGCCCGCTCCCCACCCCCGAACCGATTTTTTCCCCGTCACTCTTATAAGGAAATGACGTTATGCGAGGACCTGCCATGTGCCATTTGTTACTTTCATGGCCATGAAGATGAGTCATGGAAAATGGGATTGACCAAATCTATCAGTTGGGATGCTGTAAAAAAAATGAATTAGCTCAAGACACCATCTCTGGTAAGAATTTTGGAATTTGAAGAAATTTACCTTTTACCTGTAGTTGAATTTGAAACTTAGATTGAAAAGGATAAACAAGGATTCAAGTGACCTATTGTACAAATTTAATTTTGAGATTGGGAAGACTAGGTTGAAATGTGCAGATTGGGTCCTCAGGAACAAAAGGATATCATTTATTAATTATTTCATTGGCCAAGTCTTTATTAACAAAGTTCGTATTGCCTGAAAACAGTCTATTTATGCCCTCGGTATTATAATCTCAAATGCAGACTGCAGAGCCTCCCTTGTGTGCCTCAGAGATTAGACATAGAACAGATTACCAGGACCGGCCTTCTGAGGCTGTGATGACAAACCAGGAGGAGATAGATGCCTATGCTACCAAAACTACTCCTACACAACCCAAAATATGTAAACTAAAATAAAATCGTAAGGCTTCCCCCCACTGGCTGACTGAATGGACCCCCTCCTGGCCAAGGGGATATCCTAAAACTAAATGCCTCAGCATGCCCCTTCCCTTCTTGGAGACATTCTTTGCAACTCATTAACAGGCCTAAGACTATGCAAGACACACCTGCAGGTCCTCAGTTTACAAAACAAATCATTGAGTCTGGGGGTATGTCTGGTGTCTTGTCTCTGAGTAACAGACTTCCTTACCTTAAAACATTCCCAGCCTTTAGTCAAAGCTCCATGTCTTTAACCAATTACAAGCCAAAGAATCTTTAAATCCACTGTTACCTGTAAGCACCCCCCGCTTTGAGATGGCCCACCTTTTCAGGCCAAACCAATGTATGCCTCCCATGTATTGATTTGTGACTTTACCTGTAACCCAGCCACAGCGAGTCCACTTGCTCAAGGCTTCTTGGCGTGGCTCCAGGTCGTGGTTCTCAAATTTGGCTCAGAATGAACCTCTTTAAATTATTTTACAGAGTTTGGCTTCTTTTCTGTCAACAAATAGAAGAACAAATGCATGTTTTTTCATGGGAATTCTTGTGAGAGCTAAAGAATTATCTTATGAATGACCAATGTCACCTTTTATCTCATATTGTGAAAAGTCTTTCTAGTGTTGTCGGATGCGAAAGGATTTCACGGAGCCCTGAGCGCGGTTGGTCTCCCTGTCCCCCCCTCCTGTCTCCAAAGCCAGCTGAAAAAGAAACAGCTTCTCAGGAGGCGAATTAGTGAATAAAACATTTGAAATATACATCATATGCTAAAACTCAGTGGGATCTCAAGTGGCTATCGCATTAAAAGCCCGAAGTGGAGTAATATAAAATTCTAGTAAATAATCCTGAAGCTTACGACATTGATATATAAACCCAAGAGAAAATTTGCAATTTGTGATTTCTCAGTATTTTTGTAAGAATACAATTTGTCATCTGGTTCTCTGGGAAACAATAACTGCTTTGACTTCCATATTGTTTTAAACACAGGGATGTCAGATTAATCAGGTTTTAGTGTATTGGCGTGTAAATTAGTTTAAGATAGGCACCTGTATTACGGCCTTCGTGGATGAATCTAAGAAATTAGGAGAAATCCTTGCTTAAATACGATGCGTTTGGAATTCTGTGCAATCAGTATTGGCAATCCATCTCCTTCCTGTGTGCCGTTGAGTCCAGTTATGATGTGTATCTTCTGTTTCATCGTAAGAAAAATATCTCGCAAATAACACACAGTCTTTTTCCGCTTGTGTAATCCAGTTGCTTTTTGAGCACTTTGTTTCAGGGCATTCAGTATCAGTTTCAGAAAGAGAAGCCACAGGGAATGTGTTTACGTTGAATTTGTGACTTCTGCGACGAGTCCACAGGTCGAGGCAAGGTGGCAAATCTCAATGTCTGGGGACATTTGTGGCTGACACGACTGGTCGGGGATGAGAAGAAAAAAAATCTACTTGGTAGACGCCAGAAAAGCTGGTAACATCCTACAATGCACGGGATCGCTCCTGACGACAACAAATATTCCCACCCAAAGGGTGGGTACCACAGAGGCTCAGAAACCGTGTGCAAGTTCTCCAAGACACTCACGGACTCTCTCCGCAGACGGGCAGACAGTATTGCACACGGCCAAGGAGCACGGCGGCGTCTCCCTCCCTCAGGAGAGCGCTTGCCTGTTACTGCACAGATAAACAAGATGCTGGCGGTGGGCACTTTTCCTGTTCTGTGTTTGCGGGAGCCTCATCTGATAAAAGTTCCCTTTATGAGAGCCTCAAAGCAGAGCTTGTTTTACTACTGTCTTTACTGCTTCCTGAAGAGAAATCCATGTAAGAGTATATTTTATTAAAACCCAAGAGGTCTGTCTCAATCCATTCCTGCTGCTGTAACAAAATACCACGGACCGGGTAATCCGTAACAACAGAAATGTATTGCTCGCAGTCCTGGACGCCAGGAAGTCCAAGATCAAGACTCCAGCAGATCCGACGTCTGGCATGGGGCCGGTCTGCTTCCGGGATGGCTCCTTGTTGCCGAGAAGGAACGGCGGTGTCCCCCCGCGGCGGAAGAGCCGGTGGGCAAAAGGGAAGGGAGGGGCGAACTTGCCCTTTCAACCTTTCTTATGAGCCACTAACCCTGACACTGGGGGAAGAGCCCCCATGGCCTAATAGCTTTCTGAAGGCCCTGCCTCGTGATACTGTGGCACTGGGGACTAAGGTTCCATAGGACTTTTGAGGAGCTACATGCATTTAAACCATAGCAGCTTCATTTCTGCCTTATTAGCAAACCTAATGATGCCTTGCTCTTGGTTTGAGATAACAGATTCAGGGTTTTTTGTTTGTTTGTTTGTTTTGGCCTTTTCTTATAAGAAATGGCCTATCTCATTTCAAATGACAGTCATAACATGGACAACCTTACGGCAAGTTTATTAGTGTAGACGCAAAGCCCTGTGATTTCATTTCCTGGTTTCTTAATTCTCACTTGTAATTATCTGACAGTTTAGAGTCAGGCATTAGAGTGTAAAGAAACCAGGCTAGAAATCACTGTGGCACCTCTAGCTGTGCCACACTGGCCAGGTCACTGCTCAGAACTTAGTCTTCTCATGTGTAAAATGGGAATAATAATAACAGCACCCACCTCATATTGCTACGAGTGTGCAAGAGATAATGCATACAAAGGCCTTCACATAATGCCAGTGATGAAAGGCTATAAATAGATGTTAACTAAAACTACTATAATTACTATTGATTTTTCATCATTGTTGCTAGGTTGTGACCAAAATCAAAGTTTAGAATTAAATTTAAATCTGAGGACTTGCTCTTTGTAGATGTGCCCACACTGGATAGCAGGCTCCCTGCAGTCCAGAATTCTTTCTTTTATCTCGACTTTTAGCTCAATGCCTGACACGCAGCTAGGTCTCTCCAAATTCATATAAACATTCAAATGATTGGATGAATCCACCTGTAAGCTAAGATCAGGAAAATTTAAGAACGACTCATACTACAAGAAACATCTTAAGAGTTCTGCTCATTAGCCTAACAAGATATATTAATAAAATCTCATTTCTGGAAAATGGGAAATAGAAAAATCTAGACAACTGAGTGTTCCACTAATAGTGTACTCTGAGATCTGCTATCTGTAACATACATAGTGTGTGTGTATACACACATATATCGTCCATGTGGTGTATACCCATATCAGGTAAGATGACACAATAATTTCCCATGTTTAAAAGTAACTTTGGGTCTTTATTCTAAATGCATTGGGAAGTCATTTTACTGTTTCATGCAAGGGAATGGCATGATCAGATCAGTTTTGCAGAGATCCCTTTAGCTACATGATAGAACGTGTGCCACAGGCAACACGCACGGGAGCAGGGAAACCCACCAGGAGGCACTTTTTGACAGTCCAAGGAAAAGATGACAGTGTTGAGGATGAGAGGATTCCATTAAGACTGAGAGACATGTATACTCCAAAGCTGATGGATGGAAAATGACCAGCAGTGGGGGTGGGAAATGGAGTGGAAGGATAGGAGGGGGTAGGGACGTGAAGGAAAGAGAGTGACCAAGGAAGGCGTCACGGGCTTTGGCCAGGCCACGGGGTGGGTGGTGGTTTCATTTCCTGAGGATGGGGGGGGGGTGTGGCGGGAGACGCAAGGTTCTCTATTATGCTGGCTTATGGCTAATAAGCCCCTTAGCCCGCATATTCTATTTTTAATTGTTTTCCCTCGAAGGAGCATCTTTCAGATACCCAGTAGTATGCTTTGATCCTGTCTGCTCCACTTGGCAAAAGCATCCTCTCCCCCTCTTAATTTCTTGTTTTATTCCCCCTGCCTCCTCTGCTCCTAGTTAGTGAACTGTAAGGTTGGGAGAATATAAAAGAGAGATGTCGATCTCCCGTAAATACCTCTCTCGGGAAAAGGTCATTGAGCCCAAGAAGAAGAAGGAACAAACTACCTTGTAAAACTTGTCATTAAACTCAGTTTACTCAGTCCCGCTGCACTATTTACGACAAGTCACTAAAATGTCAGCCCATTCCTCAGCGAAATGAGTCATTCTGTTTTACAGTTAAGCTTTTCCTTAAAATGTTTCTGGTGGGTAATGTTTATAGGATACATAACAACTTTATTTTCTCAGTCCCCAAAGCATTTATAAAAAACCCTGGATTATGCAAATAGCAAGTAAACAATGACACTTTTTAAACACTCTCCCGTGGGTTGATTTTTAAAACATTTCCCCATGCAGGCGACAGGCAGGAAGCACTGTGTGCATCTCCTGAGCAGTTACTCTGGGCTGCCCGTCCCTGGATGATGGGAGAGCTGCGCTAATGAGCCCGAGCACCACCTCCTGAGCCAGACTAGCTACCCTAACCAGCTGCTTTCTCAGCACTGCTTCTGAAAAATACCTTCACAGCAAACATCAATAATAATGTCAAAGAAGATAATAGAAATGCCTTATAATAAATTGTTGGAGACACATCTAGTAGGCACACGATCTCAGCTAATCCACACTAAGAATTACAAAAAGACAAGAAAAGAAAATGAAAGAAAGAAAGAAAAAACTCGCAGTACTGCATCTCTAGGATACTTAAACGTTTAGGAAGTGATGAGTCTTCCCACCCATGCCTGTCTGTCTGGCCCGTGCAGCAGAAGCTGCAGGCACTGGACACTCAGATAAGTCATGATGTATGAAATGCTAAACAAGTGAAGTCCCCAGCCTGGAAAACTGCTCTAGGATAAGACAGGCAACAGCACACCGTGGAAAATAAAAAGGCCAGAATCGCTCTCCCGTTTTTCAGCTGAAATGAGCAGCAGCGTAAGTCCAGCCTCATTTTAACGTGCGGAGACGTGATCAGTTACCCTCACGCAACCGTGGAGTGAATCCTGTCACTGCAGAGAGATCCCTGGTGAAGGAGGACATGCCGACTTCCGTCCTACCTGAAAGACACGGTTCTCATGTCAGCTGGGAACTCATTATAGGGCAGACACTTTGCAGTTAAAGTTGCTGAATTAATTGCAGGCACAGATCCTAGCTCAGAGGGAAAGGGGAAGTGAGGGACTCAGATAACGTGGTGATGACACAGAGCTTTTCATATCCAGACCTATAAATCATCCACATTATTAAAACCATGGAGGCTTTGTGAGTGTGACAAGATAAGATAGTGTCACAATAAACTGCAAATAAGCCTTGGAACAGTGACTCAAGCTTCAGGGGATAGAGGAAGCACATATACCATGAAATCTCAGTTTCCCTGAGAATGAAAGATTTATGTGATCCTTCCACTCTGAAACCTAAATAAAACTCTGCTTAAGAGTAAAATCAGGATAGTAAATAAATGTAACAGTAGACTGATTTTTTTTTTTTTTTGCTTACTGTCTACTCATATTAGTTTTATAGAATTATCAATGGAAAAGTCCAAACTCTAAAATACTTTAAAGAGGTTTATTCTGAGCTGAATGTATGTGACCACGGCCCGGGGAACAAGTTCTCAAGATAAAATGTCCCCGAGGTGGCCAGATTACAGTTTGGTTGTATACATTCAGGGAACAGGAATTAATACATGGAAGGTATACATTGGTTCAGTCCCAAAAGGTGGGACATCTTGAAGCAAGAACTTGTAAGTCACTGGTTGGCAGTTGGTTGGAAGAGTTAAGTTTTGTCTAAAAACCTGGAGTCAGTGGAAAGGAATGCTTGAGTTCAGATAGAGGTCTGCTAGGATGCTTGAGTTAAGGTAAGGGGGTCTTCCCTCTCTCATGTGATGCTATACGGGAGTCAGGCTGTGACGTAAGCCACGGTATATCGGGTAAATAAAAGCTGCTCAGTGAGATTTTATCATTTGTAGGCATGACTCAGCAGGCTTCTTAGAAAGGAATTTGGGCAACAGAAAAAGGTCAGAGTTCAGTCTTCAGTATTTTGTGTATTAATTTTTGACTCCATCTCAAAACTGTCGTCACGCTGTTGCACTGCTAAGACCTTGTTAAAATTCAAGATGAAATGCAAGGAATTTCCTCAATCGATATTTCATCCTTCTTCCTTGCAAACCCCTTACTTCACTGCAGCACTTATTATTAGTAGTAGAATTTCCTGCTATCCTACTCCAGTTCCGGAATTCCCCTGACGGCCTCACTCTTCCTCCACCTTTCCTTTATCAGCGCCCCAGGCTTTACCCGGACGTGCAAACTGGAGACCGTCCAAAGCCGAGCACTGGGTGCGATTAAGTGCTTGGGAAATGGACATACAAGGAAAGATGAAAGGCAATATTTTAGATAAAATAGAAAGCTGCTCTCAGAATACATTCGATAGCAGTTTTCCAGGGCAAGGTCTTGAATTTCAATGACATTTGCTTAGGTTTGATTCCAAAAAAAGTAAGTAAAAGTTTTAAGAGCCAATCTTCCAAAATCCACTTGCCTGCCATTTTCAATTTCCCTCATGTTCTTTATCACATCTCTTGCACCTTGCCCTCCCCAGGTTAACTTTCAAATGTGCAGAATGCTGATGCTTTAGTTTTCTATGTTACAGTCAAGTCAAGGAGACATTTATATAGTGAGGAATTTATACCGTAGAACAGGGGTTCGATCAGATGGTGTTGCTCCTCAGGGTACATTTATCACTGTGTGAAAATAATTTCAGTCATCACAGCTGGAGGTAGGGATTCTAGTGGCATCTGGTGGGTAGGGGCCACGGGTGCTACTGAACACCCTACAGTGTGCAGGATAGTCCTCAACAACAAAAACCATTCCATCCCAGAGTCCATTGTGCTCTGTCCTGGAAGAGTGGCAGGAAATGTAAGTACTGGCTATACTCTGTGTCACCAAAGCAAGCTACAGCTCTCGAGGTAGGAGCCCTGCCGTGCCCCCTGACTGAGGTGAAGATGAGGATGCTTACATGGGGTTTGGTCAGTGACAGCATAATGGTCCGTCCAAGTATGTCCTGCGTGCTGCCTGCGTACCCTGCTCTGTGCAGCAGCTCCTCTCCACACAGGGTGAGAACCCGTGTGGTGAACGGCCACATCCCTGGTTTGCTGTCTGCAATGTGAGGGGTGTGTGTGTGTGTGTGTATTCTCAACCCACAAAGCTCAGATGTGTGAATCTGTAACTTCATTGTTTTATAACTAAATGCAGTTTCTATCACAAGCTACCACTACAGCCATTTGCAGAAAGCTTTTTCTTGCTAATTGAGGGAAAGTTGAGTTCATTTAAGATAGTTTTAGTCAAATTCCACATAAATATATGCACAGTTCATCCCTTTACCTCTTTTCCCTGAGGGCTCTTTCCCTTTTCCCCTGTGCACTGGCTTCCTGGCATCAGGGAGGCAACCGGCCCTCAGCAGCCTCCACCCCACCTGGCATCCCCCAGTGCCTCCTCCCTCTCAGAGCGTCTGATCATGTAGTCCACTCCCCATGGGCCACTGTCACTACTCATTCTGAAGTCTCCTTGTCCTCTCTCCCCCCACCCGCCGCTTTCTCCCTCTTTCTCTTCCCCCTCAACTCTTTTTCTCAACTGGCTCCCATGCCTTTCTCAGCTGCAGGAGTTCTGGTGAAGGTGTGTCAAGACCAGTTTTCCCAGGATATCCCCCTCGGCCACCTTGAGTTTACTGCTAACGTGCAGTGGAAGCAGATGTCAGACCACAAACAGACACGACACTTCCCTGCTCACGGACTTCCTGACACATCCATGGCCTCTGGCCTGCCCAGACTCAGATCCTCACAGGGTTGCCTTTACAGACTGTAACTGGCAACGAACACATTGTCATCCTCTCCTACTTCCTTCCTGCCTCCTCAACAGTGCTTTTCCTAGTGTATTGCTTAGGCTAGCACCTTGGCCCTTGGAAGCAGAAAGGCCACGGTTTCTACTTGGTTTCTTATTGTGCTTTCTGTGGTTCCTGCAGCAGTAGAAGCCAATATCTGGTCTCTGTGTGTGTTCACCTGTGTGTGTCTGTGTGTATCTGTGTGTATAAGAGGAAAAGCAGTAAGACAAACAAAAGGATGTTAGGAAGCAAAACACTTTGTTAATGCTACATAATGCCATCTTGCCACTGACAGCTAAAAGTAGAGTTATAATGCATAATTGTTATCATTACTATTGTATCTCTTTTCAACTTACAAAGTATTTTTTCACATTTTATATGATCTATTTCATCACAAATTCAGATAAAAATTTAAATTATAATTTCTTTCATATACTTCAAACCACTGATTTTTCCAACATTTAAAAGAAAAAGCATTCTCTATTGAAACAACATAAATGTTGGCTAGGCATTCTAAGCTTTAGTGGAACTCAACCCACGCACGGGTGTTTGATGACTTAGGAAGATAAGACCTTATGTAATATGCACTTGAATGGGGTGTACTGTGTGCCAGGCCCTGTGCCAAGTGTTTTATGTCTATTAACTCAAATAATCCTCTGAAGGACCCGGTGAGCAAGCACTGCTGTTACCTCTATTCTACAGATGAGAAAATGGAGACAGCAGAGGCTAAGTGAGCGCCTGAGATCACACGTCTCAGAAGCAGCGGAGCAGGGATTTGAACTATACCAATGTCTCAAACGACTCATTACACCGCCCTCCTCTATTACATGGGCTGAGAGCAAAAATGAATTGCAAAGGCCATGGAGCGATGGCCATGGAGCGATGGTGCACAGCACCCACCTTTACTGACAGAAAGAAAATAAGTGAAGTTTACATGGGAACAGACTGTGATAAATAATTATTTATGTCACCTGTGAAAATGAGAGTAATAAGCCCCAGCGGTCAAAGATCAGGATGTAGGCCTGACAGCTCAGGGTCACAGAACAGGAAACTTAATCTGTCTTGTGTTAGGCAAGAAGCCCGGTCAAGATGTACACGCTGTCTACCAAAGGCACTGTAGAAAGAGACCAGATACGGATTTGCACTCGTAATGAAATGGCGTGTGCTTGCCCATCACTGTGCCAGGTTAACAGCACACAAGCCTCACCAGGAAGTCAAGGTTTGGAGCTTTGGGGTAATGTCCCCCTCTTCCTCTTTCAGGAGACACAACTAAGAGTCAATGGGTTTTATGAATAAGAAGTTCACATAGAGTGATCTTGAAGAGAAGCCTCAAGCACAGTTTGCTACCTCCATTATTAATGCTTGGCATTTTCCTGGGACTCACGGAGACGCACGCTTGCTCCAGACTGATGAGGATCCCAGGCAGCGTAAACGTCTGGCTAGAACGAAGGTGTGGACTGTAAACTCACGAAGGGACTGAAAGCTCTCCGACAGCAGGGTGTTTGGTTTCCTGACGCCTCCCGCAGGCATTTCCCAAGCACGCGCTACAGTTTTGCTGATACCAGAACGCTTGAAGATCTGGATATGAGGGGTGTGGAGACAAAACAGCCCTGAGCCAGGGTCCACCCATGCCAGAGAAGGCCTCCGATTTTCTGCCTTCCTGCAGGTGGGACAAAGTGGCTATTGTAAGTGTTTTTGAGTGATGCCTGCTGAATGACTCTCATGTCTTCTTATATAGAACCTTTCACCAGAAAATTTAATCAAACATTTAAGTTCATCTACCCAACAAAATGAACCCCATAGATTTCATTTTATTATATTGGGGACAAAACCTACTTTCCTGGAACAATAAACACCGTAGACTCCTTTTCTGTTTGTTTTGAGTTGGAAATAAAAGAAAAATTTCACCTTTGAGACACCCATTGCCTTCCTTAGTCAAAGGGACTGAATTTAATACAAAATTCTTTCACTATCTGTATTCTGCTTATTTCTTTTATTTCCTTCCTAGGCCCTGCAAGCTGAGGCTAGAGCACTTTTGCCTTCCCCAGTTCAAACAGGTGACTGGCGTTTACACTCTCTCCCTGTGAGAAGCGCCACTGCCGCCCGCGCCCTTGCTGAGCGAGAGGGAGGCAGCAGCCGCAGCCGCGGGGCAAGAATGCGGCTTGACTGGGCCTGAGCAGCACAGCAAAACTTTTGTGCCGAAAGCAGAGCCTGCAGTCACCGAAATAGCTTTTTCATAGAAACAGACGTAAAACTTTACATAAAAGTGCTCCAAAGAGTTTTGTATATGAAAACGGCGCCATGTTATGGCTATAAAACCTGGGAATGTAAAGGCTCGAATTGACGTGCTTGATTAAGAAAGAAAGAAACGTGTCCCCTCCAGGGTTTCCTCTCCTGTCATGACTGCTTTTGTACATCCCACGGAGACACAAATCTTAATTAGGAGAAAAAGACACCGGCATTTCATTTAGAACAGAGAAAGCAGAGCTTCCAGTGAACCCTGCCGGGACGCAGAATGCCCTGACACACGTCACACTGCAGCTTGTCCCCGTTTGACTGGACATTTAATAGTTCCCAGGGCTCACCCTGTCTACGGTAGCGTCCTATTCATCATCCCCTCACCAACTCTGCCCCCGGAACCACCTTCTGAAAAGGAAGCCCTGGAGGAAGCCTGGCCCCACTGGACTTCAGCCTGAGGACACGCTGACCCCAACAGGGAAACCCACACCAGTGCCTTTGCTTCGGGAAACCCTCGCAGGGTCCCTCGGTCCCCGGCTCTGCTGCACAGTTAAGACGGAGGCTGCTCGGTAGTCTCGTGGCCAGCATCATTAGAACCACGTCCTTGTACCTCAGCGGGGCACCTATTAACCCAGCTCCTAACTTGCTAAGAATTTGCTTTGTCACTTTAGGAAATCTATTAAGTCACACTTTCCTTCTCTGTAAGATCAGAAAGGCGAACATACATCCTCAACAGCCCAGGGATGAGAATAAAAAGGAAAACAAGTAGAAGAAGAACGCAAGAGAGTTGAGTCCACGTGACAGAGAGAATGAGGGAAGCAGGGGCGGTGCGGACGTCCTCCTCGAGGAAAAGGCCGACGCGCGCTGGTCCAGCCAAACGGAAGCCCCGGGACCTGCCCACGCGGAAAACCGCTGGGACTGAGAGGACGGGGCTAAATCCTGACCACAGTTTTATCCTTTGACACAACCTCTGTCTGCTGACAACTTCGTCAGCCCCCAGATATGGTGTGACACGGATTTCACACCATTTGGGACCATTTTTTAATTCCTAAATTCTTCAATAAGCTCTATCAAATCTTTCTTGATATGTTTTAGGCCACCGTGATCTCACTACAGCAGTCTTTGGGGACATGATGTTAAGTTTGGGAACATTTCTTCCCAGAATAGGTGTCATTTTTATAAGCTTTCAGAAGAAAATGTCATCTTGACAAAGACAAAATCTATTTATATAAATAAACATAAATATAGCTTCATCCCTTGCTCCACCAAGCTATATGCAAAACCACTCAGAAACGTGGTGAGACCATTATCATCTCACTGGAGTGCAGCAAGCTCCACGCGGAACAAATGACAGCAGGGTGCCTATTTCTGCCCCGGAGTCCTGACTCCCCCGCACCATTCAACGAAGACCCATTTTTTCCATCTGAAAAAAAAAAGGCTATATTTAAGTTAGCTTTTGAAAAATTTGTAATATTTTAGGCTGATGTCTATTTTCAAACGTTTTGCCATATAGTCTAGCAAAGATTTTTATTCTATATTTGATTTTAAAATGTCAGTATATTTTTAAAACTGATTCAGAAATATATGACCGAACACTGTGTTCTGATAAACCCCCTGGAGAGCAATGAAAGGATGCCTGGCATTCACAACACCGCTATGGACAGACGGTACTTGAAAGGCAAGAGAGGTAGGAAGACTGGCGAGGCCTTTCTTACAGCAAATTCCAAAACTTCCCTCTGCCTGGCAGCGCTCTGGGAAGACATTCGGCTCCTGTGACGTTTCCTCTCTCTGATGTCACAGGGCAAGGATGACGCCTATTCTTCAAGCCACGCCCCAGCGTTTTTGCGCAATACATGGATTCTTACAATAGTATTAATTTGTTCTTTTACCAATTTTTAAAATTTTATATCTTTTTTGTTTCTCTTAAATTTAAACTTTTAATTCCCATTCTATACGCTTGTATAGTCATCTGTATCTAGAGAGTACCTCAATGCTCTCTGAGACAGGAGCTCCAACAAGCACTAGAAATATCGACAGCAAATACAAATACAGGTTGAGCATCCCTAACCTGAAATTTTGAAATTCGAAATGCTCCACAATCCAAAATTTTTTTGAGTGTCCACATGACGCCACAGGTGGAAAATTCCATACTTGGCCTCCCGTGACAGGTCGCAGTCAAAACGATTTCATGCACAAAATTATTAAAAATAGTGTGTAAAATTAACTTCAGGTTATGTGTATAAGGCATATTTGAAATGTAAATGGATTTTGTGTTTAGACATCTCCAAAATATCTCATTATGTATATGCAAATATTCCAGTATCCAAAAGATTGGATATTCCTAACACGTTTGGTCCTGAGCCTTTCAGATACGAGATGCTCAACCGGTACAGAGAAGCACACTCTGGTTGTGTTGTATTTCTTCCCCTCTGGCATTCCAGGGTAGGAAAAACTGGAATGTGAAGAGTGTGGTTGGTTTAAAATTGTGTAGCAACATGTAGAGCACAGTGTGGGAGTATGGAGTGGAAATGCACGGTCGGTTGATGCATGTTACTGATCCTGCCATCAACAAAGATAAAATTCTTCTCCCAGTCAGACGTCTCCCTACGACACCGGAAGGAAATGAAGATGCGCATGTGCTCTGAACAGGAAGGAAAATCGTGACTCCAAAGGTAGCCAGTGTACATCCGCTTATGATAGAGGTACAGCTGCCTTCTGTCCGTTGCAACAAAGTTTATTTTAAGTAGATACAGTGGATTGGGCTCGCCAGCCTTGAGCAGAAGGCAAAGTCGGACAGGGTGTGGTCAAGATGACCTGCGCACGTGTGTTTACTATTAAGTGGAAGTGGATCACCATACAGGTCTTTATCCTCATCGTCTTCACATTAAGTGGGCTAGGGAGGAGGAGGAGGAGGAGGGGTTGGTCTTGCTGTCTCAGGCACGGCAGAGGCAGAAGAAAATCTGAGCGTAAATGACCCGCACAGTCGAAACCCGTGTAGTTCCAGGGTCGACTGTGCGTGACGCGTGGATTTTCTCGGCTCCACACCCCATTCTTTCCTTTCCTCTTTCCACTCGGCCCTCTCCCTGCCTGAACTATCTGGCAGATCCCTCTCGTTATCTGCCACAGTCAGTCTCACCCAAAACAGTGTCTCCTGGAGTCTTGCTCGCATTTTCAGGCACACTTACCCCCAGCGAGGAAATCCGGTACCAGCTGTTAATACAATTGCATTTCTCATCGTATGCATTATATATGAACTTCAAACAAAAGCATTGTCTCATTGATGATATATCAGGGCCTTGACTCTAATTTCTGTTTTAAGATTCATCAAAATATTTGAGAAACAATATGCCTGATAACTAGAGTCAAAAGCAAAGTGTGTACGTCATGGTTTCCAAGAACCCTGGGGCACGGTACAGGACAGGAGGTGGGGATGGGAGGGAAGGATTCACCCCAGCCCCACGGTGGGTTCGTGTTGGTGGATGTTCTTATGAGACCAGAACTCGGCCTTGCCGACCCTCCTCAGACCACACCAGCTCCTCACATTTCTTTTAAAATGTCTCCTAGTAAGGAACAATGAAAGCAAGCAAATTAACAAACTCCCGATTTCACATGTTTAACTGGTGGAAAGACAATTATCCAACATAATAATCAGGACATGATGCCAGTGGCAGCTATTCAGGGGAGAGCCACAGAGGAAGCGCCTGAGCCGGCGGCGGCACCTGTCCGTCCAGACAAGCAGGCACAGTCCCCTTCCCAGTGTCCTCTGTCCAACTGCACAGCCCCGGAGACAATGAGCTGCACCGAATTGCAAAAGCAGTAATTATTTTATCTCCTAGAGTACTCTGCTTTCCTGATTTTCCCACCTCACCACTAATTTAAGATAACTTGATGGCATTTAAATGGGAGAAAAGAATTTGCATGTAAATGAGGGAAAGGACAAAACTGGCTATTAAGGTCCATTGGATTCGAGGAAGCTCCTCATTTGATTAAAAAACCACGCTTCCACAGAAGTGCTTCAGACTAGCTGGAGGATTTTTCCCTATTAAACTATTTTATTTTGAGAATACTCTTGTGATTCTTATTCTAGAGTAAAATGAATTCTTCAGCAGCCTTGTGATACAAAGGCAACAAGGTGAAAGGACCTGAGCACGCCGCCGGCCCGAGCCGTAACATCCTCACAGGTGTGTCAGGAGGGGAGGCGTTTCTGCGCAAGAGGGAAGTGGGAGGGTCGGAGAAGACAGGACGGTGGAGGCAGGGATCGGAGTGATGTGACTGCTGACTGGGAGACATGAGCCAAGAAAAGTCGTTATCCTCTGGAGACTGGAAACACAAGGAAACAGATTCTCCCTAACGCTTCCGAAGGAGTGCAGCCCGCCTATACCTTCTTAGCCTGACAATACCTACTTTCAGCCTATGACCTCTTTGGTGGGTCTGTAAGATAATTTGTGTTGTTTTAAACCACCAACTTTACAGTAAATAGTAACAGCATGATTAGGAAACTGACATGGACACGTGTGGGCAGTCTGGGGAAGCCTGTGAATCTCTTCTCAGGGTAATATTTTAAAATGCAGAGAATAAAATACATAGATACATGATTAAAAATGAAACAAATTGTATTAAACTCGTTTACCACCAGATTAAACAAGTTTGTGATATAGCAATATATGTACTTTGTGTTAATGTATTAAATGACAAGATAAACCATTTAAGATACAGGGAAGTTAAAGTTAATCATTTTCTTTTAAATGTCTGGCAATGTGAAGGCTAACTACTTGCTGACTGTGCTTTAGCTGTGTTTCACAACTTGTACAGTCCTACAGAGGATTAAGAATTGAAATTTGGGGGCCAGGCGCAGTGGCTCACACCTGTAATCCTGGCACTCTGGGACGCCAAGGCAGGAAGATCGCTTGAGCTCAGGAGTTCGAGACCAGCCTGAGCAAGAAGGAGACCTTGTTTCTACTAAAAATAGAAAAAATGGGCATGGTGGCGCATGCCTATAGTCCCAGCAACTTGGGAGGCTGAGGCAGAAGGATCACTTGAGCCCAGGAGTGTGAGGTTGCTGTGAGCTGCGATGACACTACGGCACTCTAGCCCAGTCGACGGAGCAAGACCCTGTCTCCAAAAAAAAAGAATCGAAGTTCAAATGGTTTATATTTGTAAAACTTTAAAATTTCAGGTTTTATCTCCTTCTAAGTTCAGTAAACAAATTGCGGATGGAGAACACTGGAAAACAAAGCCATTGTCAGGGTCACCAATATAAACAGACATAACCGCACTCTTAACTGAGTAGTTACGAGCAGAGGAATTACCCACAGTTGGCCAGCTACGCTGCACCAGTGTTGTTAGACAGGAAAACAGCATGCAGTCTAGAAGTGGGTACAGCAACAGCCATGGTTTTAAACTACCGATGAGCATAAACATTCTGAGATGCCTGCAACAACTGTAACATGGTATGAAAATATCTGTGCTATTTGGGACCAAATGACAGATACCGTAATACTTCTTTCCTATATTTATAATTGAATAATGCTAGATTTCCACTAGAGAGTAAAAAATTGGAGATCTAGTCTTTTTAAGCCAAGTTCATGGACCCTCTAAATTCTATCCACAGGTCCCAGGTTCAGAGCCACTAGAATAAGAAGCAGAACAATGTGTGGCTCTGTGAAACGGAGTTATCCATCTTCCTCCTTTTCCTTTAATTTTCAGAAGGACTGTCTTGTTTATGAGCACAAATACCCAGAACACACGGAGCACGTGATGGGTCTGTGCTGCCAGCCCCCGAGGTCGGAGCCCTGAGAGGATGTGGTTGGGGGTCCGGGTTCCTCCTACGTGCCTTCCTTTCCTCCCGTGATCAAAGTGCTTCTCCTCTTAGTGAGACAGGTACCTTTCTTAATGCTCAGATAATGAGAAAATCTGATACCACATCATAAGAAAAATATTAAATGGAGGCCAAGAATAGAGGTTAGGCAGAGACGCAGATCGGATCATTCGTGAGATGCTATTTGTCAACACGTGGTTGTGTGGACTGAATGTTTGTACCCTCCCTAAGCCCCTGTACTGGAACCCTAACCCCCAATGTGATGGTGTTAGGAGGTGGGGCCGCTGGGAGGTGAAGAGGTCAGGAGGGCAGAACCCCATGATGAGATTAGGGCCCTCGCAAAAGAGACTCCAGAGAGCTGCCCTGTGAGGCACGGGGAGGGGACAGCCATCTGTGACCCAGGGAGGGGGCTGTCACCAGATACCAGCTCTGTAGCACCTTGGTCTTGGACTGCCCAGCTTCCAGAACTGTGAGAAATAAATATTTATTGTTTAAGCCATTCAGTCTATGGAATTTTTGTTAGAAAGTCTGAACTGACTTATAACATGTTATATGGAAGTTAAGGGGAAAATGATGTTATGATGTCCATATTATCATCTCCTTAAGGGAAGTTGTAGCATCTTTTTGAGCATGAACATCCCGATAGTGAAAACCAGTCAGACATCTACTACTTAAAGAAATCATCCTATCAGGGAGTAGGTTTTATGGTCCGATAGATCTTCTCCAACTTGAACTGTACAATCTATCTTAGAGAGTGTTCTTTAAACACTTAGATGAGTGTCCACTGGCAGAAAGAGTGACGTGCCCAGTGTTTAAAATTCAGAGAAACAACGGACCTTTCCCACAATCCTTTGTAAATTTAACATTACTCATTTTTCATTAAAAAGTCTCTTTTCTATATAAAAGTAGTGCTCTTATTTAACTTGCTGTCACGAAGACAAATTGAGCTAGTCGACGTGGTAGTAAAACAGACCTCCGTTCCAATGCAGTCAGTAAAAAGCCCGGCTACGCTGGCATTTTGCAGGCTGAGCAGTAAAGCACGAGGAGTGATAACTTGCTGAAGAGCAAACCAGGCAAAACAGACATCCAAGTTCAAGAGGAGGTTGGAGCGTGGAAGGTCTGAGCTTTTTCAGAATGACAAGCAGAAATGCACCTGGATTCCGCTGTGACCACGGTGATTTGATTCTGTTACTTAGCCCTGTGGGACGAAGGCGGGTCTGATGAGGTTTCTAGAAAGAACCCAGCGCACGTCGCGGCAGTGGGAATACATGATAAATCAGTAGCCAGATGCCGCCGGCTATAATGGAAGTTGTTGATCCATAGCAGAGACTTTGGATTAATTTTCAGTGTAAAAAAATGCACCAGAAATAGCTGACGGGAACTCTTAGAACACCGAGGTGAAGAATGACTTACCTGATTAAAGACTGAAGGGCAGAAGTCATCTTCACGAGTGTGAATATTCCATTCACAGGAACTGATGTTTTGCTTGTAATCTTAGATTTCACGTCTTGACATTTCTTTCCTCCCTCACTGTCCAACACACTCGTTGGCAGCGGTGCCTGTGCACTGGTGCGTGTGTGTTACAGTGTGTGTGTGAGGAAAGTGTGGAT
>CAUYRT010046914.1:0-38756 GCA_963574885.1 Lepilemur ruficaudatus
TGCCTCAGCCTCCCGAGTAGCTGGGACTACAGGCATGTGCCACCATGCCCGGCTAATTTTTTCTATATATTCTTAGTTGGCCAATTAATTTCTTTCTATTTATAGTAGAGACGAGGTCTCGCTCTTGCTCAGGCTGGTTTCAAACTCCTGACCTTGAGCGATCGGCCTGTCTTGGCCTCCCAGAGTGCTAGGATTACAGGCGTGAGCCACCACGCCTGGCCTCAGTTGGTTTTTTAACTCATCTGCAGAAAGTTTTATGTAGAGATTCTGTGCTCTGTCCTCTTTTTGGAATATCTTCCTTATCATTTTAGCATCTTAAGATGGCATTTGGCCTATGGCTCAAAGCAACTCCTCCCCCACCCCAACCAAACTAGACAGCTTCTCTCCTCCTTGGAAAGAATTATCATGACATGCGTATTACTCATTTGTATTTTTTTCTCTCTCTCACATTCATTTTAAGCTCTTTTTTACTCATCTGTGTGGCTGAGTTTAGAAAAGCATTTTATATGTTGTGGGTACTAATAAAATATTTGTGAAATTGATTTGGATCAAAGCTCTGAAAACTTCGGAGACCTCTTTTGTAGCAATAACTCGGTAAATATTTAAACACCACTCTCGCCCCTTAAAGTAGAGCTACCCAATGAATTTTGTCAGCTGCCGTCATGATATTATTATAGAATTTTAATTTATATTCTTAACAGACTGTTGAAAGAAATCTTGAGAAACTCTGATGATATAAAAAAGTGAAAGAGGAGCATGAAATAATGATTCTGAAAATTTATCTTACAATGATCTTTATCCCTTAGTTGTACTTGTATGAGCTAAATTTATACATAGCATATCAAGATATCTCCAGTAAGTTAAAAAGAAAGGTATCAGAAAGACAAAACATCTTGACTGTTTTATTCATTTTAGTGCCTTGGTTTTTTTTTTGTTTTTTTTTTCAGAAACGGAGTCTTGCTCTGTTGCCCGGCATAGAGTGCAGTGGCATCATCATAGCTCACAGCAACCTCAAACTCCTGGGCTTAAGCAGTCCTCCTGCCTCTGCCTCCCAAGTAGCTGGGACTAAAGGGTGTGTGCCCCTATGCCTGGCTACTTTTTCTAATTTTAGTAGAGACCGAGTCTCTTGCTAGGCTGGTCTAGAACTCCTGAGCTCAAGCAATCCGCTCGCCTTGGCCTCCCAGAGTGCTAGGATTACAGACGTGAACCTCTGCACCAGGCCCAGTGGTACTAAAGACCACTTGAGAAGTGCCCTTAAGCAAAACAGAAAAATCTAAGAAAATTAGACAGTAAATTTTCTTTAAACAGTGGGAGAATTTTTACCACTAAAGTAGCTTTTGGATTTTTGGATGTCATAGTCTAGAGTGAAATTTCAGTATATTCTGTTTGTAGATCTATGGGTACCTACCATGTATATAACTTTTGTTACAAATAATAGAAGTGATTACTTTGTATTGAGAACCTGCCCTGTGCCTAATATACATGCAGTCCCTAAATCAAACATTTTACTTTTTTTATTGTGGTAAAAGCCACGTAACATTAAATTTACCATCTTTACTGTTTTAAAACATGCAGTTCAGGCCGGGCGCAGTGGCTCATGCCTGTAATCCTAGCACTCTGGGAGGCCAAGACGGGCTGATTGCTCAAGATCAGGAGTTCGAAACCAGCCTGAGCAAGAGCGAGACCCCGTCTCTACTAAAAAATAGAAAGAAATTAATTGGCCAACTAAAAATATATAGAAAAATTTAGCCGGGCATGGTGGTGCATGCCTGTAGTCACAGCTGCTCAGGAGGCTGAGGCAGAAGGATCGCTTGAGCCCAGGAGTTTGAGGTTGCTGTGAGCTAGGCTGACGCCACGGCACTCTAGCCCGGGCAACAGAGTGAGACTGTGTCTCAAAAAAAATAAATAAATAAAACATGCAGTTCAGTAATGTTAAGTATATTCACATTGTTGTGCATCAGATCTCTAGAACTTTTTCATCTTGCAAAACTGAAATTTTATACCCATTAAACACTAATTCCACTTTCCCCTCCCCACAACCCTTGGCAACAGCCTTTCTACTTTCTGTTTCTATGATTTTGACTGCTTTAGATACTTCATATGAGTAGAATCATACAGTATTTGCCCTTTTGTGACTGGTTTATTTCACTTAGTATAATATCCTTAGGGTTCCTCCAGGTTGTAGCATATGATGGGATTTTATTTTTTAAGGCTGTATACTATTCCACTGTATGTGTGTACCACACTTTTACATCCATTCATCTGTTTTTTTTATTTTTTGAGACAGTCTCACTCTGTTGCCTGGGCTAGAGTGCCATGGCGTCAGCCTAGCTCACAGCAACCTCAAACTCTTGGGCTCAAGCAATCCTCCTGCCTCAGCCTCCTGAGTAGCTGGGATTACAGGCATGTGCCACCACGCCTGGCTAATTTTTTCTATATATTTTTAGTTGGCCAATTAATTTGTTTCTATTTTTAGTAGAGACGGGGTCTTGCTCTTACTTAGGCTGGTTTCAAATTCTTGACCTTGAGCAATCCGCCCGCCTCAGCCTCCCAGAGTGCTAGGATTACAGGCGTGAGCCACAGCACCCAGCCTACATCCATTCATCTGTTGATGGACATTGGGTTGTTTCTGTCTCTTGGCTATTGTCAATATTGCTGCAGTAAATGTTGACATAGAAATATCTCTTCTAAATCCTGCCTTGAATTCTTTTGGATATACAGTTGACTGTCAAAGAACGGTCAGGTTTGAACTGTGAGGGTCCACTTATACACACATTTTTTTTTCCAATCAAATGTGGGTGCAAAGTATAGCATTCCTGGGATGTGAAACCCATGTAGATGGAGGGCCGACTTGAGTGTGAGTGGATTTGGGTATACAAGGGCAGCCCTGGAAACAAATCCCCTGAATATGCTAAGGGATGACTGTATATCTAGAAGTGAGATTGCTGGATCATATGGTAGTTCTATTTTTAACTTTTTGAGTAACTTCCATGTTATTTTTTATAATGGCTGCACTATTTTATAATCCCATGAGTAATGCACAGTGGTTCCAATTTCTCTATATCTTTGCCAACACTTGTTTTCTGTTTTTTTTTGATAGTGGCCGTCCTAATAGGTGTGAGGTGCTATCTGATTGTGGTTTTGATTTGTGGTAGTGATGTTCAGCATCTTTTCATGCTTATTGGCCCCAAACATTTTACTTTTGAATTTGTTGAAAATAATGCATTTTAATTGTTTTAAAAATAAATAACCATGCATCATTTGTAAAATGGGAAAAATAGAATCTACCTTTAAGAATATTATAAAAGATTCAATTAAGATAAACTTTCTAATTTTTTAACAATATGCTTGGTCTATCATTAGTTAGGAAAAAATTGTAGTATCCTTATTCATAAAATTCTGATCTAAAGTGTATCATGTTCAAATTATTTAATAGTGCATGCAAAATTGCAAATTCATTATTAAATCTCCTCCCTAAAGGGGGGCTATAAGTATGCTACCGTGAAAATTATTTATGTGTCAGGAAAGGATGGGAAATATCCTTCTGAATAACCAGTGAGGACTTGTAGTTGGCAGAAATGTTGCTTGAAGAGGCAAAGAGGAAGAAAGTGTTGAGTTATTGTCCCATTTACTCCTTTAAATATTTTTACCTCTTTGGACAATATTTGCCTGCCTGAAATAGGGAGCTCAAGTTATGCTGTAAAGAAGAGATTTTTGAAGGGCTACTTCCTGCCAGCAGCTTGATGTTGTGCAAAGAATGGTAGGTTCTGCTATTAGACTAGTTATATTTCCTTGGCAAGTGGCTTTTGTGGATCTCACTTTCATTGTAAAATGAATGAGATGAATAAATAGTGTAACAACTTGTGTTTATTGAGTATCTACTATGTGCCTGCAGAGAGGATGTCTTCATTTTGCAGATGAAGAAACTGAGGCGTGGTGAAAATAAGTAACTTGCCTAGGTTTCCACAGCCAATAGGACCAAGGTCCCTCAAAGAACTGGCTTTTGAGCCTGGCATGGTGGCTTGTGCCTGTAGTCCCAGCTACTTGGGAGGCTGATGTGAGACGATTGCTTGAGGCCCGGAGTTTGAGACCAGCCTGGGCCATATAGCAGGACCCCATTTCTTAAAAAAAAAAAAAAAAAAAAAAGGTATTTACTGCCTCTGGGTCCATTTTAGCTCAAGTACTGGGATTGTAAGCACTTGGTTTCTGTTATCCACTTGGAACTTTCTCTGGAGAGTTTGAGAAATAGGGGATTTAAGTTCACATTAACATCACAGGTGAATGTGTGATTCTCCCTAGCTGGCATTTAATTGAATAGTTATATTGTATTTCTCCCAAATTCTTTATCAATTAATCAATTCACAAAATAGCTAATGCTGATTATGCCTCTTTTGTCTTTAGTGTCTCTGCATTATGGTTGTAATAGCACCTAAAAGCTTTTTCCATAATAGAATATGTTGTATCTGACTAGCTTTGTAAACAATTCTAAATTGGGAAGTTCAAATTTACTAGTTCCAATTTTTCTTACAGAATTTATCCTTGGAGTTAAAGAAATAATTTTTCTTTACCATTTGTCTAGTGTCACTTGTTATTCACTAATAGTATATAACTAGCCAGCTGTACTGTACACATTCTCTAGAAAAGAAAATTTCTTTAAACTGTTTTATTGGGTGCCTCATCTTTTTCCATTAGGACTGTTCAAATAAAGGGTAGAATACTTTCTTCCTTATCCTCTAGAAAAAGACGTTCTGTACTAGTGAAATTACCAACTTTTAAATCCAGACTACCATATAGAAAGTCATGTTTTTCTCCCTTAGTGTCTATAGGACCTTAATGTTAGCCACTCTCCCTAGCCCTCGCACTTTCTTCTTTTCCCATATGGAAGTGCTGGGGTAGAAGTCTTTTTCCTCTCCTCAAAACCTTAGTATTAGTTTGGAAATTGCAAGAAATCGAAGGTAATTGTAGGAATTTTTAACTGGTTTTTCTTTTTTTTTTTTTGAGGCAGAACCTCACTCTGTTGCTCGGGCTGTAGAGTGCCGTGGCATCAGCCTAGCTCACAGCAACCTCAAAATCCTGGGCTCAAGCAATCCTTCTGCCTCAGCCTCCCGAGTAGCTGGGACTACAGGCATGTGCCATCATGCCCGGCTAATTTTTTTACATATATATTTTTAGTTGTCCAATTAATTTCTTTCTGTTTATAGTAGAGACGGGGTCTCGCTCTTGTTCAGGCTGGTCTTGAACTCCTGACCTTGAGCGATCCACCCGCCTCGGCCTCCCAGAGTGCTAGGATTACAGGCGTGAGCCACCACGCCCGGCCTTAACTGGTTTTTCTGTGGTTGGTCATTTCTTTACAGCATTTCCGTAGGTCTTTGGAGACTCAAAAACATAGTTTATCTGTGCTTAATTATTTTTGATAACTAGTGTAATAGTAGTAAAATAATTCAGCAGATGATATGTATGGTTAAACAAATTATCTTCAGCTGTTTTGTGCTGCTAGAACAGAATACCTGAGAATTGGGTAATTTATAAAGAACAGAAATTTATTTCTCACAGTTCTGGAGGCTGGGAAGTCCAAGATCAAGGTACTGGCATCTGGTGAGGACCTTCTTGTCCTCATGTGGCAGAAGGTGGAAGGGCAAGTGGGGAAACAACTCCCTCTGTCACACCCCTATGTAAGGGCACCTAATCTCACTGGTCTCTTAAAGTCTCCACCTCTTAATACTGTCACATTGGCAACACCTGAATTTTGGAGGGGACATTTTCAAACCATAGCACAAATACTGACAAATCTCATCAATTGTTAAGTGAACACTTGAAGAGTTTGAAGTTTTTTAGTACTTCAGCAGTGTATTTGTGTTTGTGATAAATATAAGGAAATCATGGAAAGGCTTATAGCTCATAACTACCCCTGCCTCCTTTACTTCCATCTTACGCTTAAACTACTGTCTTAGCAAGATCATGAGCTTCAGGGCCAAGAAGAGCCAAAGGAATTTCTGAAGGGTCTCTGCTTCAGTGAGGGGTTCGGTTGGTAATCCAGAGACTAAAGAAATGGCACTTGCAAGTGTTCATATTTCTGTGAAAGAAGTATCTGTGGTATGCATCAAACTCATATTGAAACCACCAGATAACGGTTACTTGGTTTAGGATACCTGGAAATTCTGAGAGGTTCTTTAAATGCTTATACTATGATAAGTATAGTAGTTTGAACCACTTAGTCCATTTTATGATTCTGTCTTCAGAATATTGAAGGAATTGCATCTTTGGGGATTAGGATATAAGGTCAGTGTACAAGGCACAAATAGTATGTAGACAGAATTACCTGTGAAAAGTTTGTAGGAAGATGCCTTATCACAAATACCTTCTCTTTAGGTCCAAGATCAGCCCATTTTTCCTCTAGAATGAGAACAGATCATTGTTCTGTTGAGCACAGAGTTATTGGTTTACGCTTAGGGTCAATGCTATATGAAACATTCTTATCTTTGAACACTAGAATCACTCTGAGTGGCTGTATACCCTTAGTTTGAGAGATGTGCGGAGCAGGTTATAGAAACAGATTCATGGCACTTCTCTCATGTTCACTTAGGCATACACTTATTGTCTGGAATGGTGGGTAGATCCTTTGTATTTATCTAAATTGAGCTTTCTTTAAAATACTGCTCAATGTAGGTTGTTAGATTTGTGTAAGTTAAATTAAATGTTGGCTGCTTATGTGAAGTATAAGATTTAAAATAGACTTCTAGTAGAAAGAACATCTGGTATTAGACTTATCTACCTTTTCATTCTGTTTGCTTTTGTTTAGTGGAGTGTTGAAATAACAGGTATCTCATGTTATATCTTTGAGTTATAACGAATTGTATATCATAGCTTTAGTTTCTGGTACTTAATTTTTGTTACATTTTCCCTCCAGTAGTGTCTCAGTAAACTGAGAACATACCCAACAAAATGAGAGGATTTTACTTATAAAATAGATTTAGTATAGTTTTCAAGGAAAACTTTAACCTTTAGATGTCTGTTTAATGAATCTGTTTTATCTGTTTAAATTCTTTAAAACATTTACTATAAGGCAGGAGTATTGGGCTGTGGTCTTGATGTTGAACTTATGAGTTTACTCTTGCTGAAAAGAGTGATCTGATTTTTGTGGAAAATACATTACTGCTAATCTACTCACTTTTGCTGCAAGAATAAAGTTAATATTTTCTATCATTCAGCTAAGATTGCTAAATCACTATAATTTTCCCGTGCCTTTTAACATCTTAGCACTACTGAAACCAGGCCTACATGTATGATCTTTATTTTTTCTCTTATTTTCCCCTGTCGTTGGTCACTGGCATATCTTTTTCCTAAAGATTTCTTCAACACAAATGCTGTTCATTATTCTTTCTCATCTGTAGTTGAATGTACAAATAATCCACTAAAGTGCAGGCACTAAAACCTGTTGTATTTTCCACATTTGGGTGGATCTCTCACAGGATTTGGCACTTTCAGAATGTTCAATAAGTTATTATTGACTGGTTGATAATACCTCTATTCCTGCCTTTCCCCCAGGTCCTTCAACAGACATTTCTTCTAGCATTTTTGCAAGTCATTTGGGTGGAATGTTTGGGTCTCACAGTAATTAGCTTGTGTGTTTTTATCATTGTTTTTAGACAATAGAGGCATTCAAGAAGCAGAAAGATCCCTGGAACAAGATTTTTATTTTATCTTTCTTTTATGGATGTGTAGGGTAAGGTGGGAGTATATAGAGAGTTGGTTGGTAGCATGAGGTTGTTTTAGGGTGTTCCAGAGGGTCAGCAGAGTGACCATGACCATTGATGGTATGTTCTTACAGTGGTGGTGGGTAGGAGAAGATGAGTGAAAACAGAATCATTTTGTTTAAAACAAATTGTTAAGGCCGGGCGCGGTGGCTCACGCCTGTAATCCTAGCACTCTGGGAGGCCGAGGCGTGAGGATCGCTCAAGGTCAGGAGTTCAAGACCAGCCTGAGCAAGAGTGAGACCCAGTCTCTACTAAAAATAGAAAGAAATTAATTGGCCAACTAAGAATATATTGAAAAAAATTAGCCGGGCATGGTGGCGCATTCCTGTAGTCCCAGCTACTCAGGAGGCTGAGGCAGAAGGATCGCCTGAGCCCAGGAGTTTGAGGTTGCTGTGAGCTAGGCTGACGCCATAGCACTCTAGCCCGGGCAACAAAGTGAGACTCTGTCTCAAAAAAACCCAAAAAAACAAATTGTTAGGTATTGGTCTGTTAATTTGGCACAGATATATGACAGACTGTCATTTGAATTCTATAGATTAACAAAGTTCCCTTCATTAAATATTCCTCACAGATTTTTGTTTGCTTTTCTTTTTAGTTGCAAGAGTGGTAATTTCTAAATTTCATTCTTCTAAGTCTTTTAGAAATATATAATTTGAATATATTGCCTATTCTAGGTTCTTTGCTAGGCAAATTAAAAGGCAGGGTATTAATGGTTTCTGATTGATACGGCGTCTGGATGTACTTACAGCAGCTTTTCTTCAAATGTGGTCCTAGATACTAGAGGATCTGTGAGGTCAAAACTGTTTTCATAATTATACTAAGATGTTATTTGCCTCTTTTTTTTTTTAAACTGTTGACATTTATACCCATGGTGCACAAGCAATGATGGGTAGACTGTGGGCACCTTAGTACTTGTTTGAGAATGTTCTTGATGAAGTAGTAAAAGTGATTAATTTTATTAAATCTTGATCCTTGAATGCATGCATTTTTAACATTTTGTGCAACAAGATGGGAATGTGCATAAAGTGCTTCTGTTGCATACTGAAGTAAGTTGGATTTCAAGAAAAAGCTCTTACGTGATTAAGTTGCAAGCTACACTAGCTACTATTTTAGTAGAAAACTCCACTTAAAGGAGGGGCTGACAAACCATGGTTATTCAGTCTTGGGTTTGGTAGACATTTTCTAAGATCAATGAAGTGAACCTGTCACTCCAAGGAAAACAACTGACCATGCTTGTTGGCAGTGAGAACTTTGAGCTTTCAAGTAAAAGTTAGAATTTTTGGAGAACTTGTATCTGTTACTGTGAGCTTGACAGCTTCCCAGTACTTAAAGATTTTCTGATGAGATTAGTGGGTTTAACAAATATAATTTTTTGAAATATGTCAATTTCCGGAAAATCTGCATAACCCAGTGGACCAGAATTTTTCAGATGAGGAATGATGATGTTATAACATCATGCATGGATTAAAGATTCATTGAAAGTGAATAGACCAATGAATGCTAATATAGCAGAGTAGGAAAAGTTCACTGATACAATTTCAGATTCCATGTTGCATCTAATCTATTAAGAAACTACCACTACTTAATAATGAAGTATGGTGGTTGTCTTGAAGAAAAGCACCTATGAAGTTCCATTGTAAGCAGAACTAGCCACTTTTTTCATAGAACAGTTTTGGTGTAATATCAAAGCATGAGATCTACAACTACCTCAAAGGCTATTCAAACATTCTTCCCTTTTCTGATAAATATCTCTTTGAGACCGAGTTTTCTTCATACCAAAACAACATATTGGCATAAATAGGATGTAGAAGCAGATAGGAGAATCCAGTTGTCTTCTGTTAGATATTAAAGAAATTGGTAAAAATGCAAAACAATGCCACTCACTACTTTTTAAAAGGAAATTTTTTTTTAAAAAAATGTGTTATTTATATTAACATGACAGTTGGCCCTCTATGTCTGCAGGTTCTGCATCTGCAGATTCAGCAACCTCGGATCAAAAATATTTGGGGAGGCTGGACGTGGTGGCTCACGCCTATAATCCTAGCACTCTGGGAGGCCGAGGCGGGTGGATCGCTCAAGGTCAGGAGTTCAAGACCAGCCTGAGCAAGAGCGAGACCCTGTCTCTACTATAAATAGAAAGAAATTAATTGGACAACTAAAAATATATATGTAAAAAAATTAGCCGGGCATGCTGGCGCATGCCTGTAGTCCCAGCTACTCAGGAGGCTGAGGCAGAAGGATTGCTTGAGCCCACGAGTTTGAGGTTGCTGTGAGCTAGGCTGATGCCATGGCACTCTACAGCCCGGGCAACAGAGTGAGACTCTGTCTCAAAAAAAAAAGAAAAGAAAAAAAAATATATATATATATTTGGGGAAAAAACCCAATAAAATAACAATACAACAATAAAAAATACAAATAATACAGTCTAACAACTATTTACTTAGCATTTACATTGCATTGCATTATAAGTAACATAGAGATGATTTATGCTTACAGGTGGTTGTGCTTAGTAGGTTCTATGCAAATATGCCATTTTATATATGGGACTTGAACATCCATGGACTTTGGTATTCATGGAATTCCTGGAACCAATCCCGTGTCGATAACCTAGAGATAACTGTAATAGGCATGCTATTACTATTTTTAATATAATAAAAAAGTAAATTATAAAAATTTCTATGTTTTTGATTTCTATTATGTTAAGTATTGATAGCTATAACACGAAAAGTCAACAAGTCATGAGACCAAAACACTCAAGAATGGTGTTATGGTGTTCTTCCTTTGAATTTTCTACACTGTTTTTCTATGCTAACTAACTACTACACAAACAATTGATGTCTTAGTTTGTATTATAATTTCCAAATTCTCTGTCATAGTAGTGGCTCATTTAGGACTTCATTATCTTTTGATCTGTTTTTCTTTCTCCTCATGACTGTATCTGGATTTTTAACTTTACAGTGTCTCTTGCCATCTTTTTTTTCTCCCTTCCCACTGCTGCCCACCCTGTCAGGGCCCTTAATTCTCGAATTACTTCAGTATTCCAGTTTTTTCTTCATATGGTGTTTTTCAAACTTGAGTGTTGAATGAAATCTCAGGGTTGACTTGACATTAATTTTATTAATATGATTTCTAAAAATGTACTGATATAAACTCCTTGTGGTAAAACCAAAGCAAATTTACAAATTAAATATAGGCCATCAAATTTAGCTACACATATTTAATGATGCTATTTTGTTAAAACCGAATACCCAACGTTAGAGCTTGTCATAGAATGACATGGCCTCAGGACCAGTTTTATAATAAATCGATTTCTTTAATTTGGCTTAATAATACTAACTTGGAGAATGGCTATTTGCATAAACATATTTTATAAAAATGGTATAACTTTTAGTCTTTATTTGTTTAGGATTATTAGACCTACTAGTTAACCAGAAAAGGGCCAGCTATTAACCCTTGAATGCCAGTTTTAATGCTTGTTGAAAATTTTGTAAAGCTGTGATCGCTGAGGCATTGTGGAGTTACTGAAATCTGCCTTCAGTGGATATTTAATGTAATTATTCTTGAATTTTTTTTTTTTTTTTTTGAGACAGAATCTTACTCTGTTGCCTGAGCTAGCGTGTTCAGCAGCCTCAAACAACCTTGACCTCACAGCAACCTCAAACTCCTGGGCTCAGGCGATCCTCCTTCCTCAGCCTCCCAAGTAGCTGGGACTACAGACATGCGCCACCATGCCTGGCTAATTTTTTCTATATATTTTTAGTTGGCTAATTAATTTCTTTCTATTTTTAATAGAGACGGAGTCTCGCTCTTGCTGAGGCTAGTTTTGAACTCCTGACCTTGAGCAATCCACCCGCCTTGCCTCAGCCTCCCAGATTGCTAGGATTATAGGAGTGAACCACCACACCCGGCCTTCTTGAAATCTTTATCAGAAAAAAAAGTATTGCCTGTTTTACTACTGGGTTTGCTGTTAGTGAATTGTTGGTTGGTGGGATCTCCACATCACCCTGGCTTTGCCACACAGCTAGGCCTCCAGGAGCTTTAGCACAGCTTCCTTTGTTTGCCAGCCTTGCCTTACCTCACTTACCTGTTTTGTTTCCTATAGCACTCAACACCATCTTATATGCTAAACATTTTACTTTGTTTTTGATTGTTTCCGTCCAACTAGATTTTAGTTCTATGAGGTCACAGATTTTTGTCTGTTTTGTTAATTGCTAAATCTTCAGTTTCTATTGTAGGGCCTGGCATGTATTAGATGCTCAGTAAGTATTTGTTGAATGACTGTATATTCCCATTTCTCTTTATTTACCTGCAAACTCAAATGTTCTTTTCTGTGTTATGTGCTTCCAGCTGGGGACACATTTGTCTGTCTTTAAACATAACTAAACTGGCCCTGAATTGTATAGAATCTTTTTGATTGATTGATCAGTACATGTTTAATCAGTGGAACAATTACCTGCCTTGATTCAGATTCTGTATTTCTATTAATGTAGCCTGAAAGTGCAATATCTCTTTAAATAGATGTATCATCATATAGGCCCCGATGGAGATCTTTTTTTTTTTTTTTTTTTAAGACAGAGTCTCACTCTCTTGCCCGGGCTAGAGTGCCGTGGCGTCAGCCTAGCTCACAGCAACCTCAAACTCCTGGGCTCAAGCGATCCTCCTGCCTCAGCCTCCCGAGTAGCTGGGACTACAGGCATGCGCCACCATGCCCAGCTAATTTTTTCTATATATGTTTAGTTGGCCAATTAATTTGTTTCTATTATTAGTAGAGACGAGGTCTCGCTCTTGCTCAGGCTGGTTTCGAACTCCTGACCTTGAGCGATCCACCCGCCTCGGCCTCCCAGAGTGCTAGGATTATAGGCGTGAGCCACCGCGCCCAGCCGAGATCTTTTTTTAAATGACCTCAGTTTTAAAATAGTTAAATGATATGTGGGAATTTTTTCCTGCAATTCCTTTGAAGTTAAGATTTATAAAAATACCAGCTATATTAATTACTACCTGTTTTCTTCAACCCCATACTTTTAAAAATAATTCTAATTATGTTTGAATTTTTTTCCTGTTTAACATTTTATATAGCATTTTCACATTTTTTATGTATTTCTGTTTATCATTTTTAAAAGTGAGTGCCATTTTAAAAAATGAATGTCTTTACATTGGGTTGTTATAACCTAATTCTCTTTTTTAAAAAAATTTATTTTGGAATAATTTTAGACTTATATAACCATGGTACCTTTGTTAAAACTAAGAAACCAATATTAGTATGTCATTATTACCTTAACTTGAGACTTTATTTGGATTTTACCAGTTTTTCCACTGATGCCTTTTTTTTTTGTTTCAGGATCCAATCCAGGATCTCACATTGCTCTTGGTTTTCATGTCTCCTTAGCCTCTTCAGATGTGTGGTTGTTTCTCAGTCTTTTCTTTTGTTTGTTTTTCATGACCTGTTGAGAGTATTAAAGAGTATTGGTCAGGTATTTTATAGGAATGTATTTCGATTTTGGTTTACCAGATGTTTTCTTGTTATTAGACTGAGGCTATAGGTTATAGGGTTTGCGGGAAGCAGACCACAGTCAAATGTGCTTCCCATTACATCATGCAAGGGGATACATCATAGCAACATGACTTGTCACTGGTGATGTTAACCATGATCACTTGGTTATGGTGGTGTCTTCCAGGTTTCTCTGAAACATTACTATTTCCCTTTCCAGACTTTCTTCTTTGAAAGTGAGTCATTTAGTCTGGCTCACACTCAAGGGGAAGGGAATTGAATTCTGTCTCCTACAGTGGGGAAGTATATACATGTATTAGTTGGAATTCCCTGTAAGGAAGATTTATCCCTCTCATTTATGTATGTATGTATGTAGTCACTTATTTATATCATGGATATTTATTTATTTATTTATTTATTTTTGAGACAGAGTCTCACTCTGTTGCCGGGCTCGAGTGCCGTGGCGTCAGCCTAGCTCACAGCAACCTCAAACTCCTGGGCTCAAGCAATCCTTCTACCTCAGCCTCCTGAGTAGCTGGGATTATAGGCATGCGCCACCATGCCTGGCTAATTTTTTCTATATATTTTTAGTTGTCCAGCTAATTTCTTTCTATTTTTAGTAGAGATGGGGTCTCACTCTTGCTCAGCTAGTTTCAAACTCCTGACCTTGAGCTATCCTCCCACCTGGGCCTCCCAGAGTGCTAGGATTACAGGCGTGAGCCACTGCGCCCGGCCATGGATATTTATTAATTGAATTATAATACTGTTATGATTTATTTTGCTGCTTGAATTATTCCAGCTTTGGCCATTGGAAAGTCCATCATTTTGGTTCCTGTCTTTGACATATCCCTGACGTTTCATCTTTTGAGCATTACCTTTCTGCTATAGGCTTGTCTTGTCTCAGCCCTAGAATTAACCATTTCTCCAGAGCCTTGCTTCCTTGTATTGGAGGATGGTATTTAGAAACAAAGGTTATGGGTGTCGGGTATGCTTATTACTCCTGAGGTGTTATTGCTTCTAGGCCCTCTGTTGGACAGAGCTTGGAAATACATGTTTGTCAGCTAACTCACATGTGGGTACATATCTATGTTTCTCTATCTTACTGCATATATTTTAAAATAAATATGAGTTCACACTGGTATCTCTGACTCTAATCCATCACCACTCCTTGCTTATTTGTAACTACTTTCTCTGACATTGAGAAACCTGGCTCACATTATATATGATTTATTTCCTTGTTCAACCCTAGTATACATGTAGAGTCCTTTCAGAATTACAAACTATAATAGTACCTCATGAGAAACAAATTTACCAACTAGCATAGTGTTTACATAGTGTTTTTGTTGTTATCCCTCCTGTATCTAGTCAAAACAGATTGTCCAGGATATGTAGGGTAGGTCCTCCCGTCAACCCTCTTCCTCTTTCATGAGGCTATCATAAGATTGTAATATAGTTAGACTCATTGTATAGTCCCCATTCCATCCTGAGATCCCCCATAGCCTGTTTTGTTTTTATTTGTATACAGTTTATCATTTTAAAAAATGATTGTCTTTACATCAAGTATCGTTGTCTAACTTTTTCTTGAATGTTGTAATTCCTGATCTCATCTGCAGTTTATGTAGTGGATAGCTAGTACTTATGCAGTACTTACTGTATGCCAGGTACTGTGTATGCACCTTAAACAAATTTACTTCTCGTAACAACTCTATGAGGTGGAATCTCTTGAATTAACCTTTTTTTCGTGAGGAGAGTGAGGCACAGAGATGGTAAGTTAATTGGCCATCTTCACACACAGCTGGTAAGTGGGAGAACTGGGTTATGAACCCAGCTAGTCTGGCTTTGGAGTCCAAGCTCTTGCCTTTTGTTTAAGACTGTTTATAGGACTTAGACTAAATGCCGCCTTATTGAGCTTATTGTTTGAACTTAGTTTGGAATGGAGAGTGCTGCTGTCCCCTGTTTGCCTGACATCCATAGCAGGCCTTGTTAATCATGATAGCACTCTTTCCTGCTATGCTAGGACATGGCCTGGGCTGCGAATCCTTTAGACATAACCCTTAAAGTGGTTATATGAGATGAAATCTGTTTATCGTCTCTGATCTTGTCTTTCTTGAATCCTGATTCTAGTATCCATTGCATAGCACTGTGCACCTCCTTCCCTTGGGTTCCTCTCTCATGGTCTTTTTCACAGGGTGCATGTTTTCTGTATTTCTCCTCAGCCATAGGATCTGCTTTTCTCAGGTAATTTTTATCACTTACCAATAATTTAACATTCATATGTCTAAGTTCTCTTTATATTGTTTTTCCTTATTCTTACCTGCAAAATCTTATTTACCATTAATTTACTTTTCAGTGTATCAAACAATGGACTTTAACTTAATTGAAATTGTTGAATGAAACTAACAGCTGCCTTCAAAGCATTTAAATATAAAAGCACTATTGAAACTGGATGGAGATTTTTCATAATAGGCAATTTTATGGCAATCTTGCTGTGAAGTAAATATTTTTTAAGGGAAGGACATCAAGAATATTGTAATCATATTACTTACATTTTGTTGGGTTCGGGTTTGATTTTATTTAGCCTGGTATTCAGTTAAGAGAGTTAATGCTGTTAATTTAGTTAGGAAGGATAAGTAGTACATGCTGTGTATTTTGTTTTCTTTAGACAAGTAGAAACAGAAACATCCATTTGGCCAGACCAAATACATGTCTATTCCATTGATTAAGCAGATCCTTTAGAAAGAAGAAAGGCTTCAAGAACACGGGTAGTGCCTGGGTTCCTTTTAATTCATTTATTTTTGGATTCTTCAGTCATTGAAAGCTGAGTAAGGAGGGGCAGCAATGTCTTTTGTAATGGCCTTTCACAGGTGGAGTAGGGTTGCACCTGAATGAATGCTGATTCCTTGGGCTTGTGTGGCCTGGTCACCTGAGAGGTAGAAAGGTGTGTCTTGGACATTCCCTGGGGGCCTCTGTCAACCTGAGAGGTTGGAGGAAGCCCTGCTCTTTCTGGTGATGATTTTGATGATAGTGAAATAAGCTATGAGAACTCATTTTCCATTAATTCAGATATTCTTGTACAGTTGGTCTTCTGTATCTGTGGGATTCCACATTTGTGGGTTCAACCAAATGTGGATCAAAAGTATTTGGAAAAAAATCAAGAGTCTGTACTGGACATGTATGTACCTTTTTTCCTTGTCATTATTCCCTAAACAAATATAGTATAACAACTATTTACATAGCAGTTACATTGTATTAGGTATTATTATAAGTGATCTAGAGATGATTTAAAGTATATGAGAGGATATGCGTAGGTTATATGCAAATACTATGCCATTTTATATCAGGGACTTGAGCATCCATGGATTTTGTGTCTGCAAGGGGATCTTGGAACCCGTCCCCCATGGATACCAAGGACGGCTGTATTTATGGTCTCAATGGTAAGTATGTATTTCAGATGCCTTCTGTATTTCATGTGGCAGAAAACCTAATCCAGACAGGTTTAAGAAGAAAAAGTTGGGGGGATTTCTTGGCTATATAACAGAAAAGTTCGGGAATAGGTTTGGCAAGGTACACCTGATTTAGGGTTCAAGAGATTTGACTAGGGTCTATTTTTGGCTTTGAGTTTTGGTTTTTTGTTGTTGCTGATTTTCTTCTTTGTGGTTTTTTTTTTTATGGTTGTAAGATGCTTCGAGCAAGTCCTTGGGCAAAGTTTTCCAGGTTTAAATCTAAGGGAAGAAGAGTGAGCATTCTTGTCCTAGTATTGCAAGGAAACCTTCTGAGATTTTCACTGTGACTGGACTGATTCTGGTCATGTGTCCAACCCTACCGGTCACTGTCTCCTGGGAGATGTGGTACCTTGGTCAGGCCAGGGTCACAAGTGGCTTGAGTCAGCTTCCTCTGATAAACTTGAGTTCTCAGAGAACAGGTGTGAAGTTCCCACAAAAGGGTGAACTGATGCTGGGTGGCAAAAACAACATAGTGTCTACTCTCATGGGACAAAGTAAGATTATAAGGGCATGGTGTTCAGGGTATTTGTGAGTCTGGTTTGATTCATAAAATAGACTCTCTGCACAATGTAATTTCCCTTTATTATACTTGACCTATGCAAATGTAATTTTATAAAGTGTTACTATATTCTGTTAAGACTTTGATGGTTCCCTGCCATATTCTGCTTTGGCTTTTGCATTAAAGAATAGGTATTGTTTTGGTTTCACTGTATACAGGTGGAATCTTGTTTTAAAGACTAGAGTTATAATTTTTTTTTAATAAGAGAAGCTATTTTCATATCCTGGATAAAATTCATACTAGTGCAATTTCTTTCACCTATGAAACTAAACGTATGTTTTGAAAGAAAAATTTAAAAACTAGATGTATTCATGAGGTCCCCATCCATTTAGTATTAATAGCAAGTAATTTTAATAAAGGTTCCCTTCTGCAAATATATTAAATATGAATATTTGGGATTGTATTTTAATACTGTACTTGGCTCCAGTGTTATGGAAATATCACTGACAAGGGAATTAGAAGACCTGATTGGAGTCTGTCATTTGTTGTGGGAAGGAGGCAAGGGGAGTTAACATCTGAAGGCTCACTGTATGCCAGGTATAGATAGAGCTGGGTGTGTTGCATGCATATTTGGTGTTTGTAACCAAACTTTGATCTAGATGTATGGATAAGGACTTCAGGGCAATATCAGCTTCCTTAACAAAAAGTCTCAGAAGCTCTGGGTTTTATGCTCAGGATCTCTGGTTGGTCCCTGAGATTCGTCTCTTCTTGGGGGTTTCTTGGTAAGAATGCACATTTCCTGATTTTTCTGGCTCAAGAGGGGATAGTCCACTCTTCCTTTTCATACCTCTGGGTAAACTTTTCAAATGATGTGCTGATAAAAGTTACTCATTATCAGTGTAGGTTAATAGACCTGGGTTTTTGCTTTTGTTTGTTTTTAAGTCTATAGTAATCCCCTTTATCAGTAGTTTTGCTTGGAGTGGTTTTAGTTACTCTTGGTCAACTGTAGTCCAAAAATATTGATATTTTGAGAGAGAGAACACAGTCACATAACTTTTACTATAATATATTGTTATAATTGTTCTATTTTATTAGTTATTACTGTTAATCTCTTACTGTGCCTAATTTATACATTAAACTTTATCATAGGTATGTACATATAGGAAAAAACACAGATTTTACAAATGAATAAAGATGGTTCTTGCTATTGAAGCACTTACAGTGGGAGTGGAGGGGAGTGAAAAACATGAAAATGTTATTTTAATATGTTGTGAATGCTACAATAGTGGGAGTTTAACATAAAACATCCTTTTAATTGTTGCCTTAAACTTTATCTTTTTTTAAAAAATAGATCTGCCTATTTAGCCCCATACTTAGAAAGAACAGTCTGAATACTCAGATTTTTGTCATAACATACTTTATTTGAAATGTTACTAATGGTAGAAACAGCATAGAAAATACTCTAGAATATTAGACAAGGAGGGTTCTAGTACTAAAACATAAAATGCTAACTAATGTAGTATCTCTTTACCAACGCATAAAATGTGCATCCTAAAAAATGAATTGTAATAATGCCCACATTGCACATCCATGGAAACTAAATTCGTTTCTGTGGTAGGCTTTATTGCACAGGGTTGCTACCTCTAAGGACCAAGAATTTGTCGAGGCAGCAGATGGACTGGTTGTGATTAGCCTATGAGCTAATGAGGCTACAGATAATCCATTTTTATCTGATTCCTTTTCTTTTCAGTTCCTAGGCTTTTGAAGTGCTAAGTGGTATGAAAATAATTTGCATAGAATTACTTAAGCTCATCTACTAATTGATTAGCAGGTTTGGAAGAAAACAGTTGCCTCAAAGTTATTTTTTAAAAAATAAAGCTCCATTTCTTCCTAAGTTTGTCCTTTGGTCCCACTTCACTGCCTTCCTAACACCATTTCTGCTTTACCTCAAAGAGAGGGGGTCATCTTGAGTTTAGTCTTCTGGTTTCTAATGGCTGTCTCAGCTTTGCTCCACTGTAGTGACTGACAGGCAAAGTCATACTTCAAACCTTTTTGCTTGGAATAGTTCTGTCTTAATGATTTCATTTTTACCTTTTTTACTTCAAGTTTTGAAATTCCTGCCCATTCGTATCTCTTCATTCTTCTCATGTCCTTAGTCCTTTTAATTTGTGACTTTCACCTCCAGGTTCATCCTTGTTGAAGGTGTACCAGCCCAACTTTTGTCACTACCATCCAGCTTTCTCTTGCAGAAACCTTGGATTCCCTTTGGTTCTTTCTTTGCCTTTTGAAACCCACCTTACCTTTTAAGGTTGAGTTCAGTTGTCATCTTTCCTGCCATTGTTCTCCAGTTCCTAATATTATTCTCTTCTCCCCAAAGTATATTTGCATATACAATCAGGCCCCCCCTCCATATCTGTGAATTCCGAATCCATGGATTCAACCAACCAAAGATCAAAAATATTCAGGAAAAAAAGGATGGTTGTGTCTCTACTGAACATGTGCAGACGTTCCCCCTTGTCATTATTCCCTAAACGATACAACAACTATTTACACAGCAGTTACATTGCATTAGATATCATAAGTAATCTACAGATGATTTAAAGTATACAGGAGATGTGCAGTACTACATCATTTTACCTCAGGGACTTGAGCATCCCTGGATTTTAGTATCTGGAATGAGAGTCCTGGAGCCAGTCCTTAGCAAATACTGAAGGATGATTGTATATCTCATACTAAATGTATTTTGTCTTCCTTCTTAGGTAGAATAGCAGCTCTATAAGGGCAAGGATTTATTCATGTTTGTATATTCATTTTATTCAACTTTGTATACACTGCCTGCTTCATAATATTTATTACATGCTTGAGAATATGAATTTTTTCACCCGTCTTTCAGCTCTGAATAAACTACCATCGGCTTTCTCTGTCATTTGGTGGTTGAGTATTCCTGTAGGTTACCTACTGACATCAGGACTCTTTTTCTTCCTCTAAATCTTCTCCTTAGGCAGTTTTCTCTGTGCCTGAGGGTTTTAGGTAAACAGGAAGATAAAGCCCTGCTCAGTTATTCAAGCTAGAAAGTCACCTTCTCCCTCACTTTCCATATTTAAATTATCATTTGGTGGAAGGTATCTCCTAAGTAACTGTAGAATTTATTTCTCTCTCTCATCCCCTGTGTGGTTTAAGAGGCTCTTGTCTAGGGATGGTATTGTGATGGCATCTAACCTGGCTGCACAGTTCTTTACTCTCCACCCCTGCACCTCTCCTGTTCCTGTACTGCTGTCAGCTTCGTCTTTTCAAAATGTAAATCACTCCTCTTCCCTTTTACTTAAAACTCTCTGTGGCTTCCCATTGCTCTTTTCTTTCACTCTGTTGCCTGGGCTAGAGTGCCGTGGCATCAGCCTGGCTCACAGCAACCTCAAACTTCTGGGCTCAAGCAATCCTGCCTCAGTCCTGAGTAGCTGGGACTACAGGCATGCGCCATCATGCCCGGCTAATTTTTTCTACATATTTTTAGTTGACCAATTAATTTCTTTCTATTTTTAGTAGTAGACACAGAGTCTCGCTCTTGCTCAGGCTGGTTTCGAACTCCTGACCTTGAGCGATCGGCCCGCCTCGGCCTCCCAGAGTGCTAGGATTACAGGTGTGAGCCACCGCTCCCGGCCCCCATTGCTCTTAAGATAAAGCACAAATCCTTAGTGTGGCCTATAAAGCTTTGCATGACCTGACGGAGAAATGTCCTTGTAATTATGAAGGACATTCTAATTATGAAGATACAGTATGATTTTAATACTTTTAGAAGAAAATGTTCTAGAAAAGGACGCGCTTGTTTAGACTTAAGGTGGGGACTCTGCAGTATGAATTAGACGTCTGGTGAACTATAGGCTGTCCCCACATTTAAACATAATTGGTTCTTGGAGCCTGCAGTAAAGATAAGGCAGAAAAATTTACTTTGCATTTCTTGCATTCCTCTTTTCTCTTGCTAGCAGAAACCCCTCATGTGAATAAAGGTGGCACAAGAGATTAAAATACAGACTTTATCACAGTGTTTAAGTTGAGAAGCATGGTTAAAAGTATATAGGGAGAGAATGCTTTAATTTGTACATTATTATATGTCATGCTGAATGTTTTCTATTTTTAGTGTTATTTGTAAATTTTACTTCTTTTTTGGGTTTATCTTTTTCAATTATATTATTCAGTTATGCCTTGCTTCTGTAACAGCTAGTTTAGTGATTAAAAACCTAGAGTATGTTTTACATTTTCTTCCCTCCACAAATGTGGATCGCATTGAGTGAAAACGAGCTTGTGGTATAGTACGCTTAATTCCTGTAATGGGATCACACTTCTGTAAGATGGCTGTTATGTAGGAGTGAAGAATTTTTGTGAATAAAAATATCTTTTAAAAGTTGTATTAAAGAAAAACTTATACTTTTCAATGAAACGTTTTAAGGATTTAATGATACAGAGCCAATGAGTACCCTTCTGCAAATACTGACAGGGTAATATGTGTTATGTCTTTGTTGATTGTTAGTTTGTTGGGGATTAAAACGCAGATGATCATATTCAGGCTGGTTAGATTAGTGATTTTAATATGAAACCATTGCTTTTAGAATAATCATGGGCCAGACTGGGAAGAAATCTGAGAAGGGACCAGTTTGTTGGCGGAAGCGTGTAAAATCAGAGTACATGCGGCTGAGACAGCTCAAGAGGTTCAGACGAGCTGATGAAGTAAAGGTACAATTTTATCTTTTGTGAAAATGTATATACAATTGAGGATAGTTTCCCCCCCCAAAGTTAAATAAGTTTTATTTTGAAATAGTACAGTTTCAGCCAAGGTCATATTTACAGTAAGATAAATGAAGACTTGGAAGCTTGATGTGTCTTAATTAACATTGTACCCTGGACATTAAAGATAATAGAAAGGTTTTAACCTAATAATTATTCAACTTATCTTGAAATCAGTCTTTTTTGTATACCTTTATATTGCATGTGTACACTCAGGGCCTAAATATAACATCATTTTATGTTTTTAAAGTCATTGTGATTTTTCTTTTTATACACAAAGTAACAAAGAAAGGATGGAAATAATTTCCTGTTCCCTTCCTATTCGCAATAAAATAATTGTGATGTTTTTATATTATTTGAATGTGGGAAACTACAGTCTAGTATAAAATCTATGCATTTGAGAAAACATTCCTGGTATTTTTTAGAAATCACTAAATTTTAACCTGTTTTAGAGATGTTACACATTTTCTAACAACGAACAATTTCTCCTCTCCTCTCCTTCATTTTTTTAAAGAGTATGTTTAGTTCCAATCGTCAGAAAATATTGGAAAGAACGGAAATTTTAAACCAAGAATGGAAACAGCGAAGGATACAGCCTGTGCACATCATGACTTCTGTGAGCTCATTGCGCGGGACTAGGGAGGTTGGTCAACATAACGTGTTGTAGTAATTATCAACGCATTTTGGTTTTTGCTATTGGAACATTTGGTTGGTTATTGGGAGGAGGTCATTGACCTCAGGATGTCCAACTTTATATTGCTATTTCTTTTTAATGTGCAGCTATTAACGGCTGCCATAGATCACAGTACTAGCTATTCCTATAACAGTTCTACGTGTTTAGAGTATGCTTTGACTATTAGGTAGAGTGCAAGATTGTAAGACTGATTTAAAAAAACTTTAAAATCAAATACTCTTTAATGTCCTCATCAGATCACTATTTAGAACAAGGCTTTCTGACTCACCTTTGTCTCCGCTAATATGAATTAGCCATGTGGTAAGAAATGTTTTTTTTTTCATATTCATGGACTAAGAAAGCTCTCTTTATTTCATATTTTATTCAAAGGCTAAGCGTCTCTGTAAGAATTTTTAAATTCGGTGTTGAGAGATTGGAATTTCCTTTTCTATAGCATTTTCTGAATGAGGTAGATCTTAATTATTCCAAGAGTTTCTTATTTTCAAAGAAGGGCAATAAATCTATGGTAGAATCTATAATTAAATATCCCATTAAAACACGCTTGCAGCAAGATGAGAAGAAAATGGCAGAAGCTGAACAGTTTAGGCATTTCTGTTTAAGTGCCCGTGTTGTATAGAAAGACATGACATAGGTTAGATATTTAAATGGGAGTCGAAGCAAAAAGAGGGGAGACAGTGATTTGGAATTAAGATTACACTATGTAGTAGATTGTTTGGGTTTCTAAACATGGGAAGCATCTAAACAATGGAATTTGTTCTCAAATAATTTTTTCAATGAGTAGCCACTTTTATATAACATTATTGGAATAGTCAAGCAATAATTTGCAGTTGTACGAGCCCTGGTGAGATTGTATGATGTATGGGCTTCAAAGACTTGTCAGTGATTCCCAAATAGCTACAGACATGATTCCAATGATGATTTCAGTGATGTTCTGGTGTCTTGATGTTGACACATGGTTTAGAGTGATTCTTAGTCATTTATGCATTTTGTTAGGTGACAACTCTTTATAGCTCTGATTTAGGATTATATGAATATGTATTATATGCTGACACTTTCCTCGTCATCTGCAGGTTGGAGCCTAGCTATTAGAGGTAAATGGTTTTTATTAACATATTAAGGGTGAAAAGGATTCTTTGCCCATCAGAATATTTTCAAAAGGGATAGGATGGGGCTTTTAAGTACTTCTTTTGAAAGTTTTGTTCGGTGATCTTTTGGAAATATTGAGGTGAAGGGAAAAAAATGCTCAACTTTTTTCCTCCCTGGAGGAATAATCTCAGAAATTTGGAGAAATAAGGTAGAAATACATGGAGTATTTATTTTTGCCACCCATTACAAATCTAAAAATGCTCCCAAAAGTCCAACTTAGATTTACAATAAAAATTTAACAGGAATAATGACATTTTGGCACTGTGCTAGGTACTTTGTACACATTACCTCATTTAATCTTCATGATGGTTGTGTTACATCACTACCTTTTAGAAGCTGAAAGTGTATACAGACGAGGAAACTGAGCTTTAGAAGAGTCAGTTTGCTTGCTCTAATGATCTGATGTGATCCCAGAAGAGTACAATTTGCTCAGACACATTATGGAATAATAAAGTACATTATTTATGTACATCGTGAATTGCTCATAATGTAATATTTGGCATTAAAGAGTATAGTTTATTCAAGTGGATATTTACTAATTTTCTTTTAATTTCATCAAATGGAGATGTCGTTGAATGTAAAGATACTTAATTTTTTTTTTTTTAGTTTATGTGAGAAGAAACTAGCATTTTAATAAAATGGAATTATTTTCTGAACTTAGTACTTCCACAGTATTCCATTCCATGTAGGTTGAGAAAAAACATTTTCATAAAATATTGGGGCGAAAAGGAGGAAAATAATCCCCAGCCTTAGGAATTCAATTTTTGTTGCATAGAACTCTGACCTGAGCAAGGTCATTGGTTTTTTTTGAAACACTGTTGATAACTGATTCTGCTTCAAATGATTCATCTTGTATTTCATCTTCCCCCTTTAAAACTATCATCACTGACTTTTAGAAGCTGAAGTTTGTGATAAGCTTCTTGATGTTGTTATTATAGATCTTAAAATTTTAGGGTTGAAAAGGACTTTAGTGCTGTCATAGTTCAACTTCCTAACTTTTCAGATGAGAATATCCCTGTTTATTTTTTCTTTGGTTTGAGCATTTCCATCTATATATTAGTTTCTTTTGTATTCTTTAATAATTAGAGTCTGAAGTAGGTCAAGCAGGAGGAGAAAATAAATGTGAGCCTATTTTGCAAAGACTTTCCTAGTAGTTGGCTTGGCAGAATTTCAGACTGCAGTGTTGATCCAAACATGTAAAGTCCATAGCATTCAACACTTGAAGTGCCATTATAGCATTGTTTTAACTAACTGCTTATTTTTATAAGCTAATTGTGTATAAGTGCTGATGTCTTCAGCTTAAATCCTCTGTAGCATGATGAATCAATGACAATTTTCAGTTCTTCAGTCAAGTCTTATACTTTACTCCCTTCTATAGTTATAGAAGTAGATATATTGTTTTAAAATGACTGATTTTCTCCAGGCTATTTTGGTAAAGAATGTCTGACAAAAGTTTACTTTCTGATCTAATAAAATGACTGTTGTAGGTGGTGACTTCAGATCTAGGAGCTCTGCTGTTGAACCTCAGGATAACATCTTTAGTATATCGTTTTAATGCATTTTTAAGATACTTTGGCATACCTGTTTTTTGTTATTGCAATTACAGAGCCTAAGCAGTGTTGTCCATAGAATTTTACAGAATATGGAATGTGTTTCTATTTTATCTTTTTAAAAATACTTCTGACTTCTTGAAGGCAGCAACTATGTTTTACATTTATTTCCTTTCTTCTTCAATTAATCTTTTTAAGGAGCATCTAGCTTTAAGATGTCATTGAGCAATACATATAGGCCAAGGAATTATATATCACCAATCAAAAATTGTTTCTAGGTGATTACTTTGTCCTATCAGGCAGTAAAAACTATCTTCTGGAAAATAGTTTCTGGAAGACTTCATCTGGAAGTATTCACATTGGTTGTCATGTTCAGTCTGTCCGTTTTTCCAATTGTAATGAAGGGACTGGTTTAGGAGCTACTCTTGAAGTTCTTGTTAGTGCATTTCTTTTTGTGTGTTTGTCTGTTTCTTGCTAAAAACCACAAGATACTTTCTTCTTCACTGATTCTTCATATCAACATCTTCCCTACGTTACCTGTATTATGACTGTGAAAGAGAGGCTTGCTCAGATAATGCCTGTCATCTGGGCAAGTGGTATGATTAGTTTAGTAGTTTAATAAAACTATCCTGCCAATATGCATTTCTTGATTCCCAGGAAAATATATTCTTGTAAGAGTTTCGTGTTTTGTTTACTATGAAAAGAGTGAGAATATTTGGTGTATGTTTATTCACAGGGCTTCAGAATGTCTAACCTGGAAGCAGCATCAGAAGGACATCATGATCCTCATATTCATAAAGAATTTAAAACCTTTTGAACTTTTCAGTTTATATAAGTTTGCTCTCCTAGTAATATTTGAAGTGATTGTAAGTTCATTGCTTACCACTTGATATTTGCAAAAGATTCTTTTTGGGAGAGGGTTTATAAAAATAATGTGTAAGGCCTTTCATAAGTTGGCAATTTGGCCTTTTTGTCGGAGAAGAAAAACATTGTCTGGTTTACGCGAAAACACTTGATTGCATTATTTATTGACTTGGTAATATGGTTTCCTCAGTTATTGTAAACAGAAACCTAGTTACTATTTACAAAGAAAAAATAATATCCCAGTATAGCCAATGTACAATATAGTGTACTCAGTTAACATTCTTAATTTTCAATACACTAACAGGCTTTCTTTATATATTTCAGAATTATAGGACCTATAGGTTTAGATTTTTATGAGCCTTTTGGACAAGTACAGCAGGGACCTAGGTTATTTTCTCATGTCTTTGAAATAAATGGATGGCTCTCGCAAGTGTCTGTCTTACTCTTAGCCTGAACTTGGTGCCATGCATTCTTGGCTCCTCAGGTCTCTCAGTTGCTTTCTGTGGCTCCTTGCCTCTCTTAACCATTTGTCGGTATTTACTTAGAGACTTGAGTCAGTCCTTTCCACCTGTGTGTAACTTTTAAATTGCTGCTGTCTTTGCTTTCTTTAGGCTGAAACAGATGTAACATTTCTTAAATGATCATAAAAAGGGGTGTTTTCCTTTTCTTTTGAAGGGAAACTAAGCATTTTATGCTTTTCTAAAAGATAAGTTTAAAAAAAAAAGAAAGGCCATTTATGGTGTTTGAGTTTATATGTCATTATATATTAAAATGTATATCATTTATAATTGAGTACATATTTTAAATTTAAGATTATATGTCTTAAGTTTAGTAAGTAAATTTTTAAAAAATGTCAAATGTTTATATTTTGGGCAACTAGTAAACTAGCAGAAGTTGCTAGAACGCTGTGTATATAGTTTGTATATTAAAAATTATTGTTAAGTTGACTATTTATATATAAAGATCATGTCTCTTCCTCACATGCAAATTCAAATTTTGACAACTATTTAAAAAACAAAACAAAACAAAACAAACCCAAACGGAAAGAAATGCTTTCCTAGTCATTAATGTTAAAAATTATTTTATTCTCTGAAGAAATAAGAAAATTTTATTAGACTTATGACTTTTGTCATAATTTAGCTTGATAATGTGGATTGCCTTGAATTCAATCCTTGGGATTCTGTTTTATCTTCTTTTTATAAATTTTAGAAAAGGAATTACTTGAATAATATTTTGAGAAAGTTGGGCAGGTTTCACAACCTATCCTGGTAACTGATGAGGCATTTTATACTAGCTAATGTGACTATTGGGTTAATAAAATTTGTTTAAAAGTTTTACCCTTTTCTCTCCAATTAAGTCATTGTAAAAATTCAAATAAGATAGAAATATATAAAACAGAAGGCAAAAATCCCCGTAATACAACCCCTCTGGCTTTTATCCTTTCAGATTTCTTTATCTGTATATACTGGCATGTTAATAGTATATATTTTATTTTAAAATTTACTGGCCAGGTAATACATACCTGCCATTTTAGGCCATCACATTACAACCTCTGTTCACGTTTTCTTCATTCTCTTTAAAAATGTGTAATATTTGATACTATGGATATACTGTAATTTATTGCCCTATTCTTAATTGATGGACACCTAGGTTTTTTTATTTTTGCAGTTGGTGGTGAAGTGAGCATCTTTCACATATATGTTTGTGTGTTTTGTGAGTAATTCTGTAGGAGAAGTTCCTAGGAATAGAATTGTTAGATCAAAATCTTACACATATTTAAAATTTTAAGTGCCCCCCAAAGTTTTACATTACATCCCACCAGCTGTTTATGGTAATGTCTATTTACCTATATTCCCAACACAGTATATTATCAGTCTTTTTTTTTTTGGGACAGAGTCTCGCTCTGTTGCCCTGGGTAGTGTGCAGTGGCATCATCATAGCTCACAGCAACCTCAAACTCTTGGGCTCAAGCGATTCTCCTGCCGCAGCCTCCCAAGTAGCTGGGACTACAGGTGCGTGCCACGATGCCCGGGTAATTTTTCTATGTTGAATAGAGATGGAGTCTTGCTCTTGCTCAGGCTAGTCTTGAAATCTTGAGCTCAAGCAGTCATCCCACTTCCCAAAGTGCTACGATTACAGGCATGAGCCACTACACTTAGCTCATCAGTCTTTTTAATCTTTGCAGTTTCATAGGTAAAAATTGTTGTAGTTTGTTACAGTTTGCCTTCAATTATTCAGTGAAGTTGAGTATCAATTGTTTATATTTCTTTTCTGAATTGGCTATTATGATGTTGAATCTTTTAAATTAGGTTGGGCTTTTTCTTACAATTTGTAAGGACTTTTTGTATCTTTTTTTTTTTTGAGACAGAGTCTCACTCTGTTGCCCGGGCTAGAGTGAGTGCCGTGGCGTCAGCCTGGCTCACAGCAACCTCAAACTCCTGGGCTCAACCGATCCTTCTGCCTCAGCCTCCCAAGTAGCTGGGACTACAGGCATGCGCCACCATGCCCGGCCAATTTTTTCTATAGATTTTTAGTTGGTCAATTAATTTCTTTCTATTTATAGTAGAGACGAGGTGTCTCGATCTTGCTCAGGCTGGTTTCAAACTCCTGACCTTGAGCGATCGGCCCGCCTCGGCCTCCCAGAGTGCTAGGATTACAGGCGTGAGCCACCGCGCCGGGCCTGTATCTTTTTATATCAGTTTTTAATCATCTGTTTTGCACGGTTTTTTCCTTCATTTTGATGTTATTTTTGCTATATTTTGATTATGGTTTTTTCCTTTTGACTTTTGTGTTTCTTAAAGGCTTAGAAAGTCCTTCTCCACCTCAGGATTATAAATTACCTGTCATTCTTTAGTTTTCAGTTTTCATTTTTATATTCCAGTATCATTTAAACCATCAGGAATTTCCTTTGGTGTAAAGAGTGAGTGGGACATTTTATTTTTAATTTTTTTCTATTTAGCTTTCTAGTTGTTTCAGTACTATTTATTGAATAAGCAGTGAGCAGTTGAGCAATTATAACCTATTTGTGAAGATGAACAGAATCAGCCTACTTGACTGGTGATTTCCTCATCAAGACTAGACTTGAGCAAGGACTTGAGCATGTCCCCTCAGACACTATAGCCTTGTGACACTCTTGCGTATTTGTTTTTAACTGGTACCTTTACTACTCTACGGTATTAAGTTCCAAATTCACTGTCATTTAAACGAGGCTTCAAAACAGTTTAGTGCCACAGCTTATGGAAACCATGGACTTATATAATACTCCTCCATTTCTTGTGGTTTTTTTTCCCCCAATGATAGAAATTGTTCTATTTTCTACTCATAGGACTATTTTTGAATCAGATTCTTGAGTTTGCATATAGAGCCATGCTTATGGCTCTATTTACCTGCTTTATGTGCTTTTTTGAGTGCTTGGTGGTTTTACCAGCTTATGTCCTATTTCTGTTCTGTTTCTGATCTTTCCAGCATTTTAGCAAAATTGGAGTTTTTAGGAAAGCTGTAGATAATGAGGGTATGATTTACCTTAACAGCCTCCTTCAAACCTAGACTGCGTTGAGTTTTAACCTAGGATTAACTAGATTTTTGTATGTTTATGATCCCTTTAATTCAAGGCCAGGTTTCTTAAGCTAGGATGCAGGGAAGAGCTTGAAGGTTCTAAACTTCCTGAAATTGTATTCTAAATGTATGTGTTCTAGTGCTCGCTTCGGCAGCACATATACTAAATGTATGTGTTCTAATGTTAAATGCTATTTATGCCTCCCCCACTGGGAAGAAGTATAAGAACTGACACAGGATAAAAGTGAACTCAGAAGCAAATATCCTTATGTTGCTAGGTAGAGGTTCTTCCTATAATCTGGACTAGATCTGTAACATAAAATATATAACAATGCAAATTGAAATAATTTACAATCCGGTATGAACCACTCTTTTTCATGCCTTATCTCCAACACTCTTGATTAGTTGCTTTCATTAGATACATTTATGTCAAGATCTTAACTGGATTTTTTTCTACCCATTTTTATTTCTGCTCCTCTCCCATTGGAGCCACTCATTTTTTTCATGAATACCTTCTTCAATCACGCTTCTCCTCTTTTATCTTCTAAACCTGGTTATGAACTCACTTCTATTATTGAGCTTTTTAGAACTTTATCCAAACAATATTTATCTCTTCCAATATTTCTTCAGTACTTCCTTCACATAAAAGTAGTCAGAATTTAAATTATATACACTGTCATTTTCACCAGAATGCTAGCAAATTTAAAACTTGAGTGTGTTTTCTTTCTCAAATTCCTGAGGAGTATAATAGGGTGTTTCAGAAATCATCTTCAGCTTTTCTCTAGGGTTGGCGGCAGCTGATGCTTTCTCCTGACCCTTCCTCTCCAGGGTGACAACCTTCCTGTACCTTCCTCATTGTTCTCACACAGAAAGGCTAAAGAATGTTAGATAATGTCAGCAGTTCACTGTGCCTTGGGCATGAGTTAAATGGACCAACCAGTATCCTAGAATATTTTTTACTTGACTGACTGGTATATTTCCCCCTACTATACGGAAGTTGGACTTAACCCGTCTCATGTTAAAGATTATTCTGAGGCAAGATGGCTGTGGCTATTATCCTTTGGGATGTCCTGCTATAAAATGGGGAGTCATACTTACCTCATAGGGCAGTTGTGAATTTTAAAGAAGTTAACTTTGCTAAAGTCTCTAGCACAGTGCTTGGCACATAGTAGGGTGTGTTAATTTCTTTCCCTTCCCTGCAGGCCATTCACCTGCTCTTCCCTCTACGATTTTCCATAACACAGTTTTTACTTGGAACCAGCCTTCTGCCAAGAATCTCAGTTTGGTTGTGTACTCCTACAACTACTATTTTTGGCTTGACTTCCCTCTCCAGCTCCCAGTGGTCCAGCCACACAGTCGCCTATTGTACCAGCTGGTTGATGTAAGTTTATCCATCCTCAGAGGAACCTAGTTACTTACCAGTAAGCTGCATTTCTCTGAAAATGTAGCATCCTTGATAACTAGTCTAGTTTTTTTTCTTTCTTTACCATTGATGATGAGTTATCTCTAACTTTCTTGTGTGACCCTTAAGTCGGATCTAGAATTAGAAAATTCAATCTGTTGACACAGGTCTCCTAGTGAGTTCCCAAATACAGGACACATATTTGCGATTAGGTAAAATGCTGTGGAGACCCATGAGGTCAAAATTCTTTTCACTACTGTGAATGACATGAGACTTAATTATATAAATTGTCAAGGATGATACATTTTCAAAGAAAAAAAAACGTTGCTGGTAAGTAACTGGGATTTTTGAGTATTTTTCCCAAACTTGTTTTAGCAACAAATGCTTTTGCATTTGAATATTTCATAAATGAAAGGAATATGGTTATTAGTTAAGATTAATAGTTAAAGAATGGGATAGGTTTCTAGAGATACTACAGATATACTGAGGTGTGGGGGGAGATCGTTAGTTTTCTAAATAGGTGCTCTCTCAGCTTTAAATAGAAATGGAAGTCTCCATTAGAGAAAATCAGGAAATGCAGTTGGTTCATTCCACAAACATTTTTTGAGTGCCTACTTTTTTTTGAGACACTGTGCTGAGTATTGTTTCAAGACAGAGAGGTAAAACCACGTTGGGACTCAGCTGCTTTTGCCCTCAGAGAGCTTATTTTCTGTCCCTTGGTGACTCTTGTGTGACTCAGAACTGAGATGATGGGGTATTGGAGTATGACCGAGGTATGGGATTGGAAGCAGAACTCAGTGCTGCAGCCTATGCCTTCGTATTTTCTGTGCTTCTGTAAGTTCTTCTGTTCGTGGGAAAAATCAGCTGACTTCATTCAGTATATTCAGAACATTTTCTGCATCACCAGAGCAAACAAAAATGAAGCAAAGCCAATGTCCCTTCTGTCTAATAGTTGAAAAGAATATTCAACTGTCTAACCTTAGGTGAGACCTTGGATTTAGTCAGAATTGCAGGGGCAGCCACTCCCTCTTATGCTTTAAGGGTGGCTCAGCTTTAGAATTAAAGCCACAGAATTAATTTATTCCTGCCAAATGTAAAACAAAAACCAAAACTTTTTTTTTTTTAAGAAATAAAATTATTTTGTATTTAAAATCATTGGTCAGTATGTAATATTTTTTTGTTAATATAACCACCCCCACCTCCACATTTACCCAGTTAAGTAGAAAGGAGGAAAGAAAACTTGGAAGTAATAGAATAAGAGGAGAAAGCTGGCAGAAGAGATGCTCTTGTAACATTGTCATATGTCTCTATTTTATATAGCAGATACTGCATGGCTATAGTTATTTTACCCTTTGAGCATCTCAAGGGCAAGAACTATAGTGCAGTAATTAAGCTGTTGGGTGTCAAAGTCAGACTTAGGTTTTAATCCTGGTTTGTAATTTACCACCTTTCTGACTAGTCAAATTATTTAACTTCTCTGAACCTCAGTGCCCTCATTTATGAAGTTGTGATGCTAAAATTATGTCATAAGATCGTAATGAGGAATAATTAGGATAATGTATATAAGCACTTAGCACAGTGCCTGCAACATAGTACGTGCTCAATAAATGTTAACTGCTCTAATTATTGGATTAGTGGATGGATGGATGGATGATGGATTGTCTTAGAGGCCAGATAGTGGGAAAAGGAAAGATTGTGGTGGGTGCTGGAGTGTTAGTAAGCCATTCATACCTTCTTATTTACCTGATTTACAAGCTTTCTAGTATTATTGTCTTTATCTTTGCCTTTTTGGAAAGCAAATTAATAGATTAATCACTGTCACAGTTCTTCCTAACTACTCTATTCTTAAACCTTTACTTCCACTAAGGAAGGAATTATTTTTGTGCTGCAGTGACTGTGATGATTGTGAGATTATCCCACCAGCCTGATGCGATGCTGAGGGTTAGGTGTGGCCCGTATGCCAAAGATTTCTACTCTGATTTCACCAGACCTAGTTCTGCTATTTTTAAGACATTTTAAATAAAAATTAAACATTTAATATGTATGTGTGTGTGTATATATATGATTTTTTGGTTTCATTTTACTACTTCAATTCTTTTTGCTCTATTTTCATTGATTGTAGATTACGAATGTATGTCTTGAGTATTTTTAGAAGGCTCTGGAGGCCTGATGCTTGGATAATAGGATGCTTTAAGTAAAGCTGGATTCCCAGACAGCGTGGAAAGTGCTGTGGTTTTTTAGCATGTTTCACAGAATCAAAGATGCAAAATTTTTAATATTTTAACATCTGAAACCAATGTGCATCTTAGAATCACTGTGATAAGAAAGCATTATATCATAGTTAATTTAGCAACCTTTTTTCCTTAGTGATACAGAAGATAATGTTGTGCCTTGAAGTTGATATCTTCATAGATTGCATGAAATACAGTATTTTAAGGAACTATGTGTACTTACATATTATAGAAATATGGCATCATGATAATATGTGTAGTGGGTAAGAACAGGTGCTCCAGAGTCAGACTTTTAGGGTTTCAGTTCTAGCCCTGTATGTTGTATGACTGTGGGCGAGTTACTTATCCTGTCTTTACATTAATTTTCTCACCTGTAAAATGGGGGTTAAGAATAGTATCCAGCATATAGTGTTGTAATGAGGACTAAATATGATAAGACACGTAATGTGTTTAAAATAGTGCCTAGCACATACAAAGTACTTAATATTAGCTATTATTCAGAGATTACAGTTTTGCACAATTGATTTGAATCCATTTTGTTATGATTGAGACTCAGATCTATCATCCTTAATATTTGTGTATCATCTGATAATATCTGCAAATGATACTTATTTTTTTAAAAGGAAAGATAAAGATAAGAAAAGTTAACCCAACAAGTTTTCTTTTTAAGTAAGATTTGACTTAAGTGGCATGTTTGGTATATATGTTACTATTCTGTGTGGTTAGGATGTAAGAGAAGTTAACATGAGCTAGGAAATTTTCTAGTGAAAGCATGGAGCAGTTTATCAGATTGCTGAGGCTGACATAAACATAATTTTTGATTCTTGTTGATATGGGTAAGTATGGGAAGGGTTGAAGAGTTTTGAAAATTTGCAAAACCTGAAGAATTTTTTTTCCCTAAGTAAAAAAGAGAGAAGAATCCTTTTTGGTTTTTATGACCTTTATTGTCCTAGGTAAAGAAATGATTTTTTTTCCCCCAAAATTATTTAAGTAGGCAGCATCTCTTTACATATGATGACTACAGCTTAAGCTTGTCCTTTTATTCTTAAGAGTCAATTTTATTTTTTCTGTTTTAGTGTTCGGTGACCAGTGACTTGGATTTTCCAACACAAGTTATCCCATTAAAGACTCTGAATGCAGTTGCTTCAGTACCCATAATGTATTCTTGGTCTCCCCTACAGCAGAATTTTATGGTATGTAAATAAGGTATCTTCTGCTTACTTGATAATAACTTATTTTAAATAAAAAAGCATAGATCATTCTCTAGTCATGGTGAATCAAGATACTATAAATTAAAAAAGCTATCAAAATGATAGCACTTAGAGTGATTTTTAAAAATTGATTAATACAGTGTTTTTTTAAAAGCCTTTGCAGTATTGCTTTTTCCTTTACTTTCCAAAGGAAAAGTGTTAAGCAAAAAGCATACCTAGGATTAAAAACACTTAAAAGGTGAAGCTTATATTTAATAGTTGTTATCCTTGAAGAAGTTAGTATCCTGTAATCTCAGTCTGACTTTGAGTTTTTGTCAGTTGAGGACCTACTATTTAAAATAATTTTAGGCAGCATGTTATTAAGTGATAACGTACACTGTGACATATTCTCAGGGCTGATAAAACAAAAACTTAAACATATTTCCACTGGTCTAATAACTTTTGTAATTAACTGCTAGTATTCAACTCTTTACAGAAGTAAAATTAAGGAGGGTGGGACAAAAGAGAAATTCAAGTATGCATTCTTGACTTGTGTTGTTAAAAATAAAAAATTTATGACTGGACACAATGGCTCACGCCCATAATCCCAGCACTTTGGAAGGCCAAGGTGGCAGGATCCCTTGAGCCTAGGAATTCAAGACTAGCCCAGGCAACATAGCAAGACCCTGTCTCTACAAAAAAATAAATTAGCTGGGCATGGTGGTGTGTGTATAGTCCTACATATCAGGAGACTGAGGTGGGAGGATCACTTGAGCCCAGGAGTTGGAGGCAATAGTGAACTATGATTGAGGCTGCAGTGGGCTATGATTGTGCCACTGTACTGCAGCCTGGGTGACAGAGTGAGACCCCATCTCTTTAAGAAAAAAAAGAGAGAGAAAGAAAGTTTTATTACTTGATATATAAAGTGAAAACGCTAATAAAATGTTGATGGAAGTCCTTGATGAACCTACTTTAGAGAAGTGCTTACTAGGTTAAAAAAATAGATGTTTCTAATGTCTTTAGAAACAAGAGTAACTTTTCTCTTAACACATTTTACAGTGGAGAGTTAAAAGTAAACCAGCTACTCTTCTGCAGTTTCATACATTTGTATATTGAAGACTTTATTCAAAAACATTTAGCTTGAGAATTATAAGACTTTGAGGTTTCATATTTTTATTGACTGAAATTCTGAATAAATTTAGTGTTTAAATTTGTCAGTAAATATTATTTATGAATCATGTGGGTTCTGTTGGTCATTGACCAAAGTAAACTAGGCAGACTATCATCTTCTTATGGTGAGGATATGTTTTGGGGAGCAAAGATTATATGGATACAATTGGGAAGAGAAAATAGCCAAATGTCACTTAATTTCTTTGGACATAAACCAAAATTAACTCCTACTTTAAATGGGATTAGTGTAAGTGAGATGAGTTGAAAACAGGATTCTACTGTTTATGTAAGCGTGAATCTGAATAGGTCAATACATTAAAGTCTAAATTTTCATTTTATACCCTATCCCTTTTCCTTGTTTGTCTAAGATTGTGTTATGAAGTTCTTTATGAACTCTCCAGTTGTCCTAAATTTGTTATTTAGGGATTACTTGAGATTATTTCCTTTTCTTTGAATTTCCTGCCAGCTACTGCTGAACAGTCTTATGTGTTTCATGACCTTTCCCAGTGTCGTCTTTCCTGTTGAGCCTGGTCACAATTCTGGTCCCAGCCTATGCCATCGTGTCCTCCAGTCAGTCTTAGCCAGTCCATTCTGTTTATCAGAATTATCTTTCTAAAATTTTTTTAACCAATACCCTGTTCAAAGACCTTGTAAGACTTACACCTACCTTTACTTTGAATTAGTCTCTTTAAACATGTACTTCAGAACCGTCCAGTCTTCATCCACAGTTAGTGTCATTTTTATTCTTTATTGAAAATTCCCTTCCTCCCATCATTTCCTTTGTATTCTTAAGTGCTCCATTGCCTCTGAACTTTTCTTAGATTGGCCCCTTTCCTGCAAATTCGCACCCTTTTTCTTTCCTGTGTCTTCCAAACCTTGATATGAACTCATCTATCATCTTTACTAGCATTGTCAACTTTGATGTGCATCCTGTTCATCTTAAGTATTGAAATATTTTACATTTTTTGTAGAATATTCTTATTTTATATAAATATAAATCCTTTAGGCATAAACTTTAATGGATTATTGATACTCTATTTTACATCCCTACAATTTTCTTATATTGAATATTTTGAATTGACATGATTGAATAACTAGATCAAGTGAAGTTTAGAAATCTTATGATAGGTTTTTGGTATGGATATTTATAGTTGATCTTGATAAACTATATTTCATCAGTTCCAAGACACATTCTCCCCATTTTTAACATTTGATATAGGAATGTGTCTTAATCAATGATGCTTCATCGTAATCTGGAACATTTTTTCCTTTCTTAGAGGAACAAAAAATAATGGTAAGTTTTAGCCAGACCAAGAGCGAGACCCAATCTCTACAAAAAATAGAAAAATTAGCCAGGTGTAGTGGCGCACGCCTATAGTCCCAGCTACTCAGAAGGCTGAGGCAGGAGGATCGCTTTAGCCCAGGAGTGGGACGTTGTAGTGAGCTATGATGACGCCACTGCATTCTAGCCCGGGCAACAGAGACCTTGTCTCAAAAAAAAAAAAAAAAAAAGTAAGTTTTTAATTATTGATGACATATTAGATTAAGTATAGTGTTTTTTTCTTAAATTTATTTTTTTCTTGTCAATAGTTTTTCTCAGATATGCTTATTGGTGAGAGAAGTCTTTTATTCCTTGATAGATTTTTGAGTTTGCTGACTAGTATCTTAAATCTGGAGAACTAGTAAAGACATCTACTTAAGGGAAAAAAAGTTAATATTTTAGTTATCTCACATTGACTTTTTCAAATATTTTGATACTTAGCTTTTTAAATATTTGTTTTACTTTTTAGGTGGAAGATGAAACTGTTTTGCATAACATTCCTTATATGGGGGATGAAGTTTTAGACCAGGATGGCACTTTCATTGAAGAACTAATAAAAAATTATGATGGGAAAGTCCATGGGGATAGAGGTGAGCCATTTGTTTGTTCTCTTGGAAAATGACTAAAGAATGGAGATATACTTTGGATTATTAAGCAAAGGTGTGAAAATAATTTTTTAATATTAAAATTAAGTTTTTCACTGGACTAAAAAGGACTAGCCTGGGCTCACAAGTCCACAATGTTCATTGTTTTCCCTAAGGCTTTTTACATTGGAGGGCCATGTTTGCCACCTGATAATTATCTATAGTTGTTTATAACATAAGTTACAATGGCAATAACATGTAAATTAAATAGAAATTGTTTGAGTGTATGTAGATTTTAAGATTCTTTTGTATTAATAACACTAATTAAGATTGGAGCTCTGCTTTTGTGCCATATGGGCTCCAAAAGGCCTTACTGCTCAAAAATACCTTCCACATAGGCTATTGCAGCTCCTGAAGTTCAATCATTAAGAGTCATAGTTTCAGGGTTTTTTTTTATTTTTAGGAGGCCCTGTTAAAGTGTCTGAAAGGAGGGTAATATTTGTAGTATCATCATCATCCATTGTCTTTATTAGTGGAAAGTAGAGTCTGAAGTGACCAGTTAAAGGACAGATCCATTGTTTGGGAGAAGACTTACTCCACAATTATAGTAATTCCTGGAGGGTTGGGTCAGAACTTTGCACTGGAACGTTTTGGGGAGGGATGATTCAAGAGAAAGCGGCAGGTATTGAAGGTAAAATCTACATCCTAACTTTGCTTAAGGCCAATTCTGAAAGTGATTTTATCTTTTCCTCCCCTCATTTTAATAATAATGCTATGCTAATTGATAGTCTATGGCTATTTCTTCCAAGTTAGAAAAAGCATATATAAACTTTAATCATTACCACTTTTCCCTGTGTATTTCTGACATTTGACTTGATGAATTTCAGAATGTGGGTTTATAAATGATGAAATTTTTGTGGAGTTGGTAAATGCTCTTGGTCAGTATAATGATGACGATGATGATGATGATGGAGATGATCCTGATGAAAGAGAAGAAAAACAGAAAGATATTGAGGATCACCGAGA